>JARWLF010002170.1:0-14520 GCA_029853055.1 Scenedesmus sp. KT-U
TTGACAGCTGTATGTGATGTTGTGCACTGCAGAGTTTCTGGAGTCGCTTGGCAGGCAAGTACGGCAACAAGTTCTTCTGGCAAGAGAAGGGAGAGGCAGCAGCAATCATGAATGCAGTGAGTGGAACGTTGTACCCTGTAATGCACGTTGTACTGACATAGTTGCTTGACTGTATTGTAGTGCGGGGCGTTATGTGCAACAGACATGCAACTGGCAATGCAGCTGTAGATGCAGCTATATCTGTATGCCCAGCATGAGAAGCAGACTGCCTTGCTGCACTTCCTGACCTCTTACCCTCAGCTGGACTGTGGCAGTGCAGGCAGTACATGTAGAGCGGCATGTATGTGGAGGTTCAATGCTGGCAAGGCAGCAGTGCAGCAAGCACTGGTCAGGCTGTATTGACCGCTGCTTTGAAATCTCATCCGTCACCTGTACACCTGACCTTGAGCCTGCTGCTTGTGTTGTTGGTCTGCAGATCAGCGCCATTGACACGTGTTTGAGAGAACCACAAGGCAGAGCAAAGTGCAGCACAGTACAAGGAACATTTGATGAATGACGTGTCCTATCACGTCGATATGTGTGCTTGCATTTGGGTTATCTGTGGTGTGCCAGGCAGCCTGGCCCTGCTATGGAACATTGCGTGAGCAAAGCCGCATTGTAGTGCCCGTGGGTCAGGGATGGTTTGCAAATTGAGCTGAGCGTGACCCGTGGGTCAGGGATGGTTTGCAGATTGAGCTGAGCGTGAGTGCGCTGTCCAGGCATCACAGCTAAATCAACCCTGGCGGACTGACACAGCAGGGCGCGCACGCACAAGATCAACAGAGAGGGTGTGTTGTGGTTCCGGGCGAGTCGTTATCGTTGGCTGCTTGACGCGCTAGCAGCTCGCGGTGCGGACTTCTGCACAGTGAAGTGCAGGGTGCGCAACCCGACCAGGGGTTTCCTGACCATACTAGTTACAATCTAGGTGGATTGTATGTTTTAATTGTTGATGTGGTACAAACCGTGAGCGGCGCTTGGTTGTCCGGGTCGATTAGCAGCGACATCAGTGGAAGCGGTCTCGTTCCACACAACATAACCCCCAGAGCTGCTATCGACCACGCGCGTGTTGAAGGCAACAGCAGTTTACGTATAGTATGTACGTAGCTAGGCTTGACGATGTGCACTGGTGTAGACTCGGCGAACTCTTTTTTTGGGTGCTCAAGATTACTCCCGTAGACACCAACAGCATGCATAGACCTTGATACCTCAATATTTACAGTCATATTTGCAACCTTTTCTGCGTCTCTGTACACAATCAAGCAAACCAGCAGCACTGGCCTGCTGTCTGCGAACTACAGCAACATCATGTTCGTTCATGGACAGTAACGGTGTAGGTGTGAGTTGTAGTAATATTTTGTACTTGCCGGTGCAAAGTGCTGCAGCTCCACAAACAGGAGGAGTGCAGGCAGTGGCCGGTAAGGCAATGTATTCGGCCACCAGTTTCGGAATGCTAGAGATTACATTGTGATATATAGGCCATACTTTGAAGACAAGGCAAGACATGCTGCATTTGTCTAGGCCATCTGGGACAGACTCTGGTCTGTTGTGCGTTCTCGGTCTCACAGTATGGAACCAACCCGATTATGTAAGGAAACAAGAATACCGTTATGCGTATGACATCTGTCTGTGGCGTAGGTGGTATGCCCACGCCAGCAGGTATGTCCCCTCTGCGCATGGGTCAGCAGCCAACACCAGCAGGCGTAAAGCGGCCAGCCTTGATGGACACCACATCACCCCGTCAACGTCCCAGATTGACAGAAGAACCTGATCGTCAGCCCAGCAGCCAAAGCGAGGTTTGCAGCAGCATCAAACCAGCGGCTGACTCTGGTGCAGCCCAGCCATCTGTAGATATCGCAGGGCCGCAGTATGCAGCAGCGCACAGGGATCATCTTGCGGCAGCTGCTGTGGACTGCAGTGTCGCAACAGATGCTGAGGAGGGTCCATATGGCAACAAGCAAAAGACGACCAGCAAGTTCAGGGGTGTCTGTTGGAACAAGAAAAACAAGAAATGGCAGGCAGCAATCAACACTAAGGGCAGGTAGGTATCAAACAGCTACACTCAGCACTCACTTTACGTGTCAAGTTTGTCTCAGCACATTTGCAGCCTCAAAGAGTGTATATCAAGTGCATAGACAAGTCTTCAGTTTGAAATTTGGTTGATCTATACACGGACTACTGTGCCGGTATACCATTCAAGCGAGCAACCTGCTATACATGTTTGCTTCCAGATACCTGTACTTGGGACTGTATGATGATGAAAGAGAAGCAGCAAGAAGCTACGACATCGCTGCTTTGCAAACACAAGGACCCCATGCTCGACTGAACTTTGATGCCTCACACTACCAAGATGCTGCTGGTATTCTCATTGTGAATCCTCGCATAGATCGATTAGTTGCTGCTCACATGCACAAGATCAGCACCGAGCAGCTAGCACAAGAACAAGTTAAGATGTTGGCAAATCTGGGTGCAGATATTAGCAGCTTCGGGGTCTTGAACGCAAGTCAAAGTGCGCCAATGCACAGCAATGTCAATGCAGCAGCAGCAGCAGTAGGAATATCTGATGTAGATCTTGATGCCGCTGTTGCTGCACTGACAGCAGCAAATGCAGTCAAGCAGCAGCAGCAACAGAGGCAGCAGCTGCCGCAGCCGAGGCCGTTGCTGTTCAAGCAACGAGATAGAACGTCAATGCAGCAGGCCCAGGTCCTTCAGCAGGGCCCTTTGGATCGCAATCTGCTGTCAAACAGCAGATTAGTCATGCGAGCCTCGTCTCCAGCAGCAGCAGCGGGTGACAGCCACATGGGTATGTTGGATCTGATGCGGATGCCGTCAGCACTGTCAGCGATATCCACAGATGTGGATGCTGATGTGTTGCTTGACCAGGCTGCAGCACGAGTGGTTCAATATGCAGCTGACTTGACCACAGAAGAGAACCAGGTATGGAGGGTACTTGTGAGCTACCTACAACTACTACATATCAACCCACTGACTTACCAGTACTTGGGAAGGTTGCGCAGCATAGCAGCAACATAACACAGCTCAAGTTCACGGTCACAGCAGTTGTTCAGCAGTTTGTGAGTTCATGCATGATTCTGTAATGCAATAGGCCATTGAACCTTCTGGTGTGTAGTCATGAAGCTGCAGCCCTCTCAGTGTTGCGTGTCCTGCACCAACAGGTGTTGCAGCAGCTACAAGTACCCTTGAACAGAAACCTGCAGCAGCAGCGGCAGCAACAGCAGCTCATGCTCAACCGTACCCCAAAGCAACTGCTGCCTTCAAATTGGCAGCAGCAGCAGCAGCAGCGGCGGCAGCAGCAACAACAGCGTGAGTACGAGGAGCAGCAGTTGCTCCAGGATGCGTTTGCATCGGGTGATTGTGATCAGGTGCTGTCTCAGATACTCGCTTCAGCAGCAGCAGATGCTGTAGTCAATGCACCTTTCAACGACACTACTAGCACACCAGCGCTAGCAGCAGCAGCAGCAGGCAACCTTAGACTCGATCACAAGCAGCAGCAGCAGCAGCAGCAACGGCGGCACAAGCAGTCCAGTCACTACCATCCTGAGTTGTCTAACAAGCTTCCACAAGTCTCACAAGGATACAGACCGACCAGCCCCCGTTCAACAGCATCACCACCATCAGCAGCAAGAAGATGCAAGAACACATCCAAACAAGCACCCACAACTGCGGCAAATCCAACCCCTGCTGCTGCTGCTGCCGATGGTAGTAGTACAGCTCCTCGTCGTCCCGTTATCAGGCTCCAGTGGCTGCTGAAACACGTCCCTGATGGGATGTTCCTGGATCAGATCATCCCCGGAGTCGGTAGCATGTGCGGCATTATCTACTGCTGCCCTAACAGCAGCGGCAGCGGCTGGGGTACCAGCGTGTGGGACGGTGTGGGCTGGCATGAGGTTGGTTTGTTCAAATCTGAAGCTGAAGCTCTACAGGCGTGTAACTTTGTGTTAGATGTCGGTTACAGTTGTTATGACGAAGATGAATACGAGGGGGTGGTGGCTGAGGGAGCAGATGAACAGGTGATGGGGGCAGATGAAGCGTCAGATCAGCAGCAGCAGCAGCAGCAGCAGCATGTAAATCAGAATGCAGAAGCTGGTGCTAATTGATTTCTGGTCTGATCAGCTGTCAAATTCAATCATAGGGTTCTGTGTTTCTTGTCTCTGTGTGTTCATGATTCTAGCAACAGTAAAGGGCACTGCTGCAGGAGCTGTGAACTACGACTCACATTCTGCTGATCTCCTACCAGTTGGTTGGTTGCCGTGTTGGTTCTGGGTGCTCGTCAGTCGATAGTTGGCAATACCATTCAGCACAAGTTCATAGAGTGATTGCTAGGTCCTGTTCAGCATATGGACCAGAACAGTGTCGATGCTGTTACGGATGCAGTACTGATCTGGTCAAGTCCTGGCAAGTCTTCCTTCCTTTCTGTTCTTGCTTTCTATTGGGTTTTGTCTTGCTGCACTCATCTTCATTCCCACCATATCCACACATGGCCGTGTGACACCTGATACATACAGCTCTACATAGTCTCCTATGACAGCTCTAATACAAGACTCCTGTATCACTACTAGAAGTATAGCTCACTTGTTGATTGTATGTCCTCATGAGTAGCTAATGCATCTGAGCAGCCACCATACTCATGAGCTGTTAGTTTAGAACATACATATTCCTTGCTAGCAGGATTCTTTGAAGTTCAGTACTGCTGTTGGAATGCCAGAACTCTCAGTAGCAATGTCTACTGCTGGGTGATGCTGTCTGTGTCGTATGCCGGTGACCCGTCATCTGCTACATTCCTTTGCCCCAGTGCTGTCCTGCAGTTTTGTTGTCAGATCCCTGTGCAAGCACGATGCATCATGCAGTGAAAGTCTGCTGAACTGTAAGGGGAGTTAGCCTCTGCCTTGACACTGTGGCAGACGCTCCTTGGGTTGGTGGTCCGGAGTTCTGTGTGTACACAATCACGTAGTTCTGTATGTCATGCATCAATGCTTGCGCAGATTCTGTATCTCATGTTGGTGACCAACATAGTGAAGATCAGACTGTCGTGTGCCGCTGCTCACTACAGTGGGTTCCGTAGTTTCTGTACATGTTTTTCTGTAGTGATGCATTGTGAACTTCACTGTACGGTACAAGTTGAATTGGTAGACGGAGTATGTCAGTATATCTGTGTTGTGTTCATCCTGACAAGTGCCTCTGAGCCACTGAGTCAGACAGCAGTGTTGTCATGCTATGTCTAAATGTTGCTGCATACGCCAGCTACTTCTGTAACATGTCTGTCAACATAGTGATCACTGCTGTGCTGGATCGTTGCCGTCCTGACTGGAAACTGTGATTCTGCACCTCATACATATGGAAGTGTTCTTTTGATACTGGGTACAGGGGTTGTAAGGCTACATACTATGTCAGTTTACAGCGAATACCAGTATCACAAGTAGCGGCCCTAGCTAGCTGCTTGAAGCATACACATGTTGCATCCTATTGCGTATGTTGTGCTTTGTCCTTGTCTCTATGTTCTGGGTAAGGCAAGAGCAATATGCCCTCAACAACTGAAGAACGCACTCAGCTTATTCAGCTGCACCAGTACTACCATGTGTCCATACACCATCCATACAGACATGATATACAAGAAACATTCAAAGCACGCACCAGATATAGAGCAACAAATGTGCCATGCTGCCTGGTAACCTATGCCAGGTGTTTTTTAGCTGGGTCAACTTGGTCAAAATCAAACTGAGTAGGTTGTAAAGCCATCACAGACCTCTCAGCATGATGCTCCCTGACAACAAGCTGATCAGTTGCATGGATACTGAGCATTGCTACAGTGCAGAGGTCCAGGCAACAGGGCCTAGGCTGGAGTCAATGACAGTCAACCAACACCCACATTGCTGACTTAAAGATGTACTAGTTGGCAGGCAGCAAAGTTGCATACAGGTATATTTTGTACGTACAATGAATCAAGAACACCGGTCCCATAACAGTACTGGTAGTATAGCTTGTTCATCAAGGTCAAACAGCACCCACCGACTGACATACATAACATGCAAAGGCAGCTAGCAATGCCTGCTTGGGCAGCATGGACGAGCGAGGCTGGAGGAGCCTATTTGCAGTTCTAGGCTAGCGGTTGCAGTGAAAGATTTCTGTCTTTGAGTCATCAGAGGCTCATATTGCAAAACCTTCATCATATCAAAGACAATCAGACAACAACAGCCTCTACAGTGTCGACGCAACGTGAAGCCCAACAACTCTCGCCGCAACAGCTCAAAACATCGATTCTGTAGGAAAATCAGTGCTGGCCTGCCAATTGGCTTGCAAGCAGACTCTAAGGTCATTGCATCAATGAATGCAATTCAAAACTATTCAGCAGTGCTTGTGAACAAGCCGCAACACGTCCAGGTTGTCAAAACTGCTGCTGTCCTCCTCTTGGTGGCAGCATACAACTGTCAAACAGAGCATTTGTTTATCTGCTAACAAATGATAAACCCACAGAAACAAAGGAGCAAGGAATATGGTACATTGCAACAAGCAAGCCGCTCTGACAAAAGGCTCTCTGCACTGATCACTTATCAGTGATAACCCACACAAAGACAGCAGCAAGACAGTAACCCATACATGCGTTACCCGGTGTTTGTGCCCATCATTCGTTCTACAATCCCCCTGCCCCTGCTCAGTGGGGTGAGAAGCCCCTTGTCCTTGACGGCAGCATAAACGTTGACCCACCCGTCACAACCTCCTGTACTGGTTCATTGTCAGGATCACCATCATCAGCTGTTGCTGCAGGAGGTGTAGATCCCCGGCTGATTGCCATAATATCACTTGCCCAAGATGCAGCCACGCCTGTTGCCCACGTTGCATTTCTTGTTTGCGCCCCAGTTTCCAGCTTTGGCAGCGCCCATTGTGCTGGCACTGACTGCTGCATGGGCTTGGGGGTCTTGCTGGTTGATGCTGGCTGTAACCCTGATGTTTGCCCCCCTGTTGCTGTTCTGATGCTGCTTGGAGCCCCAAGATATTGACTGGGAGCCAGCAGGTTGAAGCTTGCTGGTGATTCCATTGCAGCCCTGGTTCCACCGGCACCACTGCTCATACCAGGCAGATGAGCGTCCCTGCCGGTATACAGGTAGCTCTGTCCACTTTGCGACACCCTGAAGTTGCTGATCGCCCCTGCGATACTTGATGCCATACCAGCAATTGACCCTGTCAAGGAGCCGAATCTGCCCTTACGCTTGGCTTTACTTGCACCTTGCTGCTTGCCCAGCGGCCCTTCTTCTGTTCCCTCTTTCATCCCTGGTATGTGCTTGGCTGCAGGACGCCGCAGGTTGGGGTAGCTTGTGAAACTCATAGACTGACCAGCCTCATTTATATCCAGGAACTCCACATGACTCAAAGATGTTGGACCATCCTGTGATGCAGTGAAGGAACCCAGCTGTGTGCTGTCTCCTCCTGAGTTGCTGAGTTCAAGCTCTGGTGAGCTAGGGTCCCCACCAACTGCCTGACCCCTTGATGGTGATCCCTTGCGGTTCTTACGGCTCCTGGTGCTAGCTGCTGTAGCACCCTCACAGGACGATGAAGCCCCTGTCTCGCTTTCAGTTGCTCCATCTTGGCCCTCTGCTTCCTTGTCCTTGTTTGCTGCTTGCTGCTGCTGCTGTTGTTCTTTGCGCTTCTTCTTACGGTATATCACTGCACCTACTACAGCCACTGCACACAATGCGACAGTAGATGGTGCAACAATAGCTGCCAGCACAAGGATGAAGGTTTGTCTTGCCTTGCCCGTGACAACTTGGCCGTCAGGTGGGAACAGGGTCCAGTAGTTGCTGTTGGCAGGAGGCACAATTGCTGCAATGTCTTCGTCTATGGCTACTTGTGAACCAGCTCCCTGGCTCGGGTTGTTGACGGTCGAGCCTGCTTTGCTGTTGACCTCTCTCACTGACACCCTGCCCTGTACTGGTGTGTTGCCAGTGGAAGACTGCAGGAGAGTTCTCTGAGGAGAGCTAACTGCACTGAGTCTGTTGATGTTGGTCAGTGTCTGTATGCCCCAGAAGGCAAAGGGGTCAGGTTGCATGTCCAACTGTCCTGCCCAATCATACTTGCCTGCAGACAGACAGCAGGAATATCAGTCATGACAAAATCGAGTACACAGTGATATAAGTATTGTGGTGTCCAATGTACAGTAGAAGCTTTAGTCTGACACAAGCTCGCAGAAGTGGGCATACTGTTTGGGGTGTAAGAAAGAAGCACTGACCTGAGAAACCTGGTCCTGGGTACACTGCACTGAATAGGGTCAGCTGACCAGCAACACTGGGCTCCAAGGTCTGTGTAGATGTCTGTAAAAACAACAGGACAGCACGTACAATAGCGTACATTGGAGTCACCGGTCCTCAAGATGTAAGTTGCGCACTGTGGAGTATGACAAGCAGCTCCAAGGATGTGTATGCAGTTGAGCAGACAGCTGATCACTTGGCAACATAGCACTCCAAATGAGGACAGACATGCGCACTGTGCCAAATCATAACCATCTTGGTTGCTACAACTTGAACTTCAGACTCTGTTTGCTCACCACTACGCCATTTACTTCCTCATCCTTGGTGAGCAGAAATTTCCCCACGATAGACACCTCAGTGATCCAGGCCTTCCACGCTGCGTCCCATGTCCAATTCATCGTCCTGTGCAGGGTGAACTCCCCATACACCTCAATGTTCACACCCAGAGTGTAAAACCCTAGCGACCCGTTGAAAGCCGCCCACCTCAGCGTAAGATTCCTCTGTGGTGGTGTACTGCCGACATTTTGACCAGGCGTTGAGCTGCTACTCTCGCCACTGCCAATGCTAGCACCAACACTTTCTACCTTGACTCCGGTTATTGAGACGTTGCCGCCCCTGATTGTGATGTTAGAGTCGTCCATAGGAGGGGGGGGTGGCAGAACTGGTGGGCTGTTTACGTAGGGAACCCGATCAAAGACACTGATGTCAGGGCTGCTGGGGGCTGAGGGCTGTGGGGCTGGTGTTGGGGGTGATGGTGGCGCCGGGGAGGGTGCAGCTGGTGGTGGTGATGCTGCTGGAGTGGGGGGAGGAGAGGCTATGGGTGATGGTGATGCAGGAGGCAGGGGACTAGATTGGTTGATTGGTGGGCTGTAACACAGCAAACACACAAAGAAGACACTCGTCAGATGCCTAGGACATCGGGCTTCATGCTGTGCACTGCTGCTGCAGACTGCATACGTGCAGTCCTGTCCATGTCAACATCCACAGCATCAATCGGCCACCCCTCATACAACCACACGCTGACACCATCTGCCCTGGAAGCAAACATGCTACACCCGACAGTCATGCACTCACCTGCTCGCATCAGGACTGGAGCTCCCTACACCACCAGCAGGTGATGGAATGGCAGCTGGTGATGAAGGCCCAGGTGATACAGGTGGTGCAGCAGGGTCTGGTGGTGATGTTGAGGGTGGCTGGGGGCTAGGGGAGTTTGGTGACTCGGGGCTACCAGGTGACACTTGCAGGCTTGACGGGTCTGCCGGACTGGGTGAGGCATCTGCAGGGCTTGATGATGCGTCTGCAGGGCTTGGTGATGGGTCCGCAGGACTAGGGGACGAGTCTGCAGGACTAGGGGACGGGTCTGCAGGGCTTGGGGACGGGTCTGCAGGGCTTGGCTGTGGTGAAGTTGGTGAAGGACTTGCACCCGGAGGAGCGGGTGAACCGCATGCCTGCATGTTGCACTGCTGCATATTGACCTTGCCATCTGGCTCAGGGCAAGCTGTACCACTGTTTGCTGCTGCTGTTGTGACAGTATATGTTTGCTGCTGCCAGCCGCCTCCACAGGTTTCATTACAAGTGGACCATGCAGAGTAGCTGCCAACACAGTCAACTGGACAGGGGTTCGTGTTGCAGGACTGTACTTCTACATATCCATGGGCGAAGGGGCAAGGTGCTCCTCCATTGGCAGCTGCAACTGTAACAGCATATGTGCGATCCTGGCTGCCACCACCACAAGTTGCATTGCAGAGTGTCCAGCTGCTGAAAGCACCTACACAATCAACTTGGCAGGGGCCTGTGTTGCAGGACTGAATCTCCACAGTACCATTGGCAGCAGCGCAAGGTGTCCCGCCATTAGCAGCTGCAACTGTTATGATGTAGGTGCGGTTCTGACTGCCACCTCCACAGAGTTTACTACATGAGGTCCAGTTAGTGTAGCCAGCAACACAGTTGACTGGGCAGGGGGCTGTAATGCAGGACTGTGTCTCCACAGTGCCATTGGCGGCAGTACATGCTGCACCACCATTAGCAGCAAGTCTTGTTATGATGTAAGTGCGTGATCGAGTGCCGCCACCACACGCCGGGCTGCAGGGTGACCATGCAGTGTAGTTGCCAATGCAGGGCACAATAGGAGGGGAAGCAAACGTCAAAGACCCAGCTTTGACCCAGACCAGGGAGTCAAACTTCCGATCATACACTGCAAATAGGGTGAGTTGCATGCAAGACAGCCAGCGACTTACACTCAAGGTTCTTGCTGACTGCTCAATTGCACAGGTGTCCAAGCAAACCTGTGGGTATGCCTACCACATGGCAACACTGCAGGGTCTGCTACATTCACCTCGCCAACAAGCAGGGCAGCTGACGTCTAGCACAGGAGTGCACTGATGAGCAACAGTGCCAAGAACTACAGTGTCCCACGTAACCCACACAAACTCACTGTCTGCTATCACCAGCTTTATGCGGTATGTGGTTCCTGCTACAATGTTGTAGGTAGATGTGTTGAGCAGCTTGGTCATCCCATTCAGAGCAGTAGCATGTGGGCTGTTGGGTGGGTGGTTAGCTACATAGTAAGTGTTACTTAGCTGATTGACAGTCCCAATGCTAACCGGTGTGGTAGACGCTGGCAACAAGGCGATGTTGGTTTGCGTGCTGGAACCCACGGGCCAAATGAAAAAGCCGAAAACATCGTTGGTACTGACTGCATAACATGACATGAATACTGTTCAACTCGTGCTTGCTGCAAGCATGGCTCTGGTTGCATGCACTGTTAGTGCCATATGCATATGCTAAACCTTCTGAAGGCAAGATTGCTGACAGATTTACTCGAGTAGCTGCCATGCAGGGTGCAGGAGCAGGGACCCCACACACGCATCTGTATAGACACTGTGCGACCTTGAAGGTCGCCCAATGCCAATGTGCTAGCATTGATCTACTGCTGATATTCTTGGTTCAGCAAGCACCATGTGGCACCCACCTGTAGGCTTGTCGGGCCTGGGTGCCCAGTCAGGATATTCTTCGCTGCCAAAGATGTATTGAAAGTACAAGGGCCCGCTTACTGTTGGTCTGATATCAAACACCAGGCTAACGGCATCCATCAATGAAAACCCGGAGTACGTTTTGTCCGCTTCTGTATACAAGTCGGTATCAGACGGGCCCGCCAGCTGAACGGATGAGTTTGCCCCATTGTTTGTCACATTTGCTGCGACCCTTGCATTGCCATTGCTCAGCACCAAAGCACCTTCATGGACAAGATGTAAAGAAGGTCGACATACTCACTGTAGCAGGTGTCAGGACCCACAAAGGCTTCAGGATATGGTCAGCTTGTAGAGCTTGCAGTCCGGCGAAGCAAGTGCTTTGCTGTAGTAAGATACAGGTGACTGCTCATGATGTGACATTGAGACGGTGATACTGGTTAATCAAGGGTCCAGAGTAACAACCATCAGGCGTTATAACAACAGTAGCTACCTGCCTTACCTTGCGGCATCGTTGACGCCAAGTAGTGACACCCAAAATTGGTGATAGTAATGTAAGGGTACTTGTCAGTTGGGCCGCAGGGCAGGTAACTCCAGGTTGGATTGCTGATGGGAAGCATGCTGTTGTTGCTGGTCAGAAACTGCGCTGCATCCATTGCTGGAGGGCAATCTGTGTAAACCGCATCGGTGGTACATGCTTGAGCCGTCGCAAGGTGCACTGCCAGGAGCAATATCCAACACCAGCCCAGGTGCACGTGCACCCAGGAGCCTTCAGCACCCTTGATGTGGCTGACCACTCTGTCAGACGTCATGCAAGCTCCTGAGACACTGATCCCTAAGATTTCGCAAGTGCTGTTGCAGGGATTACGGTACTGCGAGCTCATCAGCCCGGTGCAGTCGACTGAGCTGACTTGACAACATCAGTACCTGCTGCATCAGCAGTTCTAGGCGCGACACCTGGCTGTGTTCAGCAGCTTGTTGCTGTGCTAGGTCTCACAACCCCATGCAACTGGCGCTCTTCACGTCAAGACAGTGCAGGAACCAGCTTTTCATCTCAAATCACCTAAGCTCAAGTCATCAGCACCCATGGGACAACAGGAGCCCGCAACTAGTTAGCATCACAGTACATCCTCTGAACTTTTTTATGCGGCATTGATGCGGTACAGTGACGACAAGGTAGCCGTTGCGCGTTGGCTCGGACCATGTGTTGTGTCAGTGATATGACTGAGCGACGCCGTTTGACCTCACAGCAACACGCTTTACAACCCTTCTCAGACGTTGCCCAACATTGAGTTGATAAGTTTATATCCTCCGGCGCAATCTGTAGGGACGAAGACACCATATCTGACCAGAACCTGGTCTGAGCGATCACCAGGTTGCTGCTCGCCAACTTGGCACTGGCAGTGCTGGGTGGCCATGCAATGCACCAACCACAGACGCTGCGGTAAGATAAGCTTGCCTACCAGGTAAAGCAGCCGCTGCACACCTCTGGACAGCACTACCTTGCAGCGATGATATGTTTACAACATTACTGCACCTGACACTACTCAGCATACAGCGTGTATGCATACCATAAGCTTCAGCTTTTGCCAAGTAGCATTTGCTGACGGATGATGGCAATTGTACAGACATAGCACTACTTCCACCAAGTCTGGGTACTTCTGATGTGAACAGGCATGCGAAAAGAGGCATATTGCATATATTGAGTAGGATGGTTGTGCCCACTGCACACCCCAGTGCTGACACTCAACAGAAATCCAACACCACTTTAGTCATGCAGACAACTGACTGATCGACCCACCAAGACCATCGCCACCACACACCCGTATGGGGATCGAGTGGCAGATCACACACTCGCATGATCAACAGAAGATGTCAAGCCATGCAGGCAGCCTTCTGCAGCATGCATAACACCTGTTGCTGCCATCATTGTGAACAGAAATCTGTACACAAACTTGACTCATGATTTGATACACTGAGCAGAAGCTTTATCACAGGTCATTCTTGCACAAACCAGAAGAAGCGAATAGCACACCAGTGAAGTGGGGTGGCAGCTTACAAGGCATGATGTCAACTTTTCCTCCACTAGAGGGTGCCACCCTCTAGTAGTTATATACAGGCGTGCACTGCTGTTATGCGCCAAGCCCAGCCAAGTCCACCACGCATATCAGACTTGCAACAACGACCCAACAGCCAATGAATGGCAATCACACCAAGAATGTATATTGTTGTGTGCAAGTGAAACTCAAACAGAAGCGACAGAACCTCTGTCACCAGCCCGCATACGACGGCGGTACTTTCCAACAGAGGACATATGTGAGAGACGCCAAGACAGCTTGCACAGCCTGAACATCCAAGTAGCACAACCTCCAACAGCCCTGCAGACCACCATTGTGCCAACCCGCCTCATTCAGACGGCTTACACCATGTATTTTTCAATTACTCACACACATAGCCACAACATCAAAATCAATCAAGCGGCAAGCAAGTTCCCATGTGTTTTCTCTACAGTACCGCCAGCTAAGGATGACCACTGACAATGCAGACATGGCAGAAATCTTGAAGGATGACAACAAGACTTTCCTGCATTGCTTCAGTGTCAATGCTGTTGTTGTTGTTGTTGTATCAGGAGCAGCTTGCCGCCACACAGCAGAAAGACAGCTAGACTGCACAAGGCTGAAGTATGTATTGCCTACATACAACATGCCTGCATACAACAAAAGAGAAACAGATCAAGGGAATGTATGGAGGCCTATTGCAACACAGCTGATCCACCGACACACCTTGGACACGCAGACTGCTGCCAGCAACTCTCATGATATGTTTGCTGCCTGCTGTGGGCAGCTGTGCAGCATCAGACAAGACTGGAGACAACAATCAACACCACAACATCAGACAGACCATTGTTCCATTGCAGAATCAGTCAAGAAAGAACCTCAGCCAGTATGCCTTCTAGTTGACGAACACGTAGATACAGCCCAAGCAGGGTTGCACTGGGGTAAAGCTGCATCAAGGCATCCGAGCAACATCCCAACAATCTGCCCCAAGTACTGGTCGACAGCCACTGACACCTACCAGTCTGCAAAACAGATCTCTGTACCAACCAGTTGAACAACAGAACCTGCAGTTGCTGGCCAACTCAATATTTGTTGCATGCTCTCTTGACACCTGTACACACACGAGTACCCCACTGTGAGCCCACCCACACATGCATGCCGCTGACCATTGGCAGAGATAACCATGCTCAAACCATA
>JARWLF010002171.1:0-12754 GCA_029853055.1 Scenedesmus sp. KT-U
AGTGCATCGTGACTGAAGAGCAGGGTGACTGCAATCGTGTTGTGTCTGCAGCTGGCATGTGAGTCCCCCGATAACGTGCAGAATAACAATTGCAGGACATCTGGCGCGGCCCTATGACTACATACCACTGCTGAAGCCTGCAGGCCGACGACGAACCAGCAGTATAGTTAAGACGCTCACCTGACCCGGAGCGAGCATTCTTCCACCGAGCAGCCCCTCAAACCCGATATTCCGGTGTCCGGCGGGTGCACCCAGGGCGGGATGCCAGCTGCTCACAGTAGCTGCTACGAACAGGCATGCCGCAAGCACCGTGCCGGAACTTCGACGCTGCCATGACGATGCATCTATACCACTCATTTCAGCTGAAGATCGTTTGAATTTGCAAGAACCAGGGTGGCCAGTACATGAAAGCAGATCATCAACACGAAATTGCCCTCGACGCGTCTAAAGGCAGCGAGACGGCGCGAGTGTGATGTTACGAAACCGGGCACCGTGCTATGGTCAGTGTTGTCAATGCAGCGGTTACGGTAGCTGCTCAAAGAACCCGATTTGGAGCTTAGCTGGGCATACGAGGGTCCAACGTTGTTCGCACAAACCCTCCCAGTTGGTCTGGTCCTCGGGCAGCCGTGGGAGACTGGTTGCTCTGTATGCTGCCAGTATCCCACCTGCTCACCCAGTCTGAACTCCCGTAAGCGCTCAGGCAAGTTTTCTGCATCAGGGCACCGAGACCGCAACTGTAAGCTGCGCTGTGCCATCTTCCTGTTAAGCGCTGAGTCTGTTGCTGACTGTTCGTGCAGGACGCCCAGGTGGATGATGTCTGAAGAAGAGCTGAAGGAGTGCTTCTTTGTGCTCAAACGCTGTCCTAAATCAAGCTTTCAAGAGCTCTCATATAACTAGAGTGCTGAAAACATCACCTGCATCTCCCTTTTGAGCCAGATCCAATGCTGTGAACATATCTGGCACACGTGCACGCTGATTTCGCACCACATCTCCAATGTATTCTGTATACTTGGCAAGCCTACTTAACGTCTGAATCAATCAAGCATAGACAAGGGAACAGTGATGGGAGAGTGTTGAACCATTTAGTGTTTCCGTGGCCTACTGCGAATGCCCAAAAGTCAACTCCTCCCACTTTACAGTGACTCCTGCGCATGCCAATCAGGTCAAAAGATCATTGCACAGCTGGTGCAGTCAAACATCCGAGAATCTCCACTTCTAGAAGCTCTGCTAGTCCACTCGGAGTGTAGATGCCACAGTGTGACACGTAGCTAGCTAATTCATACAACAGCAGCAGACTCGAGTTCAAGAGCTCTCTCTCGAAGACTAACATCACCAACATACTACATTGTGTGTGGTACACCATGCCTACCTAAACAGTATCAGGAGCATACCACCAAGCAAAAAGCTCACGCGCCAAGCTAGGTTTATGTAACACATCGAACTAGTACAAATCACTGATGCTCTGCACGTATATCTGAAGTTTGCGAGCTAACGATTATCCTGCTACTTGTCTTAGTTCCTCAACCATGGCTGCCAACTCCTGCTCGGTTGCTTCCTCCTCCAGGCGCCGACCAAAACCTGCCCTACCACCACCAGCAGCAGCAGCAGTGTTGCCATGAGCCCCATGCTGGGTATTGTGCCTGCGGTGAGTAGCTGCCCCAGGCCCAGCAGCACCACCACCAGCAGCACCTCCAGCATTCTGTGCAGGATGCTTTGCAGTGTTAGCGTTGTGCTGCTGCTGTTGCTGGTGACGCTGCTGATGACCCTTCTGCTGCTGGTGCTGCTGCTGTTTATTGTTGCCTGTCTTCTTGTGCGCAGGTCGCTGCTGCTGGTGCTGCTGCTGTTGGTTATAGCCCTGACCACGTGATGCAGCACCGTTGCCAAGCACACCATTGCCATTGTTCAGACCTTGTTTGCCTGTAGTGCACTCTGTGCCTGTTGTACTAGATGGGGCTATCGACCCAAACAAGGGAGTATTCTGCTGTTGCTGGTGTAAGCCCAGCAGCCAAGGCTTGCCTGCAAGCTGCAGCTGAAACTCCTGCTGCTTTGGCGCTTGCCCAAAGTGTGAAAACTCCTGCAGAAAGCGATCATGCTGCTGCTTCTGCTGATCAACAACCAAGTGATCATTCTGACCAGGCACTCCTTGCCCAACATGCTCAGCACTACTACGCTGCTGCTGTTGCTGCTGCTGGGAACTATGGTACAGTGACGCATCCTGCTGGTGCTCTACATCATCATCTTTACCTCCCTTATCCTGCTGCTGCTGCTGCTGCTGCTGGTGGTGGTAGGTAACACCTGTCACCCACTCACCCTGCGGTACCTTATGACCTAGCACAGAAGACCTTCCTACCTCTGCTGCTGCTGCCCCTGGCGTTGCGGCTGTTGAGACCCCTACTGCTGGTGCTGCTGCTGCTGGTTGTGTACCTATCTCTCCTATCTGATCAAATCTCCTGACAAAGATTCCTGCATACTGATTCCTCTGCCGCCTTCGTTTCTCATCTGCTGTGAAACCAACCCCAGGTGAAGCTCCTCTCTCACCTGCTGCTGCTGCCTGCAGCTCAGGATCATCATAGTCACTCTGATCTTCACCACTAGCTGCTGCTGCTGCCGCCGCTGCTGCTGCAGACTTCAAGTTGCTGCCTGCAGTAAGCTTTGCAGGATCCTGCCCACAAGTTGCTGCTCCTGCTGATGGTGGTGGTTGCGTATCCTCAGCAGCAGCAGGTCGTCGAACTCGTGGGACGGTCGGCTTGAATATAGGATGCTTCACTGGCGACCTGCCGTGTGGAGTTTGACGATGAGACCCTGCTGCTGCTGTTGTTGTAGAGACAGCATTACTCTCTTGTAGCACTGCACCATTGGCAGGCAGGACAAGACTGGCAGAAGTAGAAGCTGTCACTGCTGCTGCTGGTTCTGCTGGTGGTGGTGACCGTCGAGATTCAACAGGTGCTACGAGCGTTGGTGTGATCTGCCGGGCTTTGGGAGAACTCACAGCTGCAGCTGCCGCTGCCGGTGGTGATGGTGATGGCAACCTGACTGGTGGAGACACTGACCGCTGCTGCTGCTGCTGGAGCAGAGAGTTCCATAATTGAGAGGAATGCTGGCGAACATCCTGTGCATCAGCGACCACAGCTGCAGATGGACAGTCAGCAGCAGCAGTAGCAGATTTATCTACCACCTCTGCTACTGAGGCCGCCTCTGGCTGCTGCTGCTGCCGCCATGAGTGCTGAGACTGCTGTTCATTGTGCACTTGTGCATTCTCTGCTTCCTGCTGTTTGTACAAAGCACCCAGGATATCATCTGCTGCTGGTGACGCACGTACTGTTGCTGCTGCGACTGTTGGCACTGCTGCAGTTCTAACCAGGGCATCATCAGCTACCAAGTTAGCACGCTGCTGAGCCTCTGCCTGTACAGCCTGCTCAGCACAAGATGCTGCTGCTGCTGTTGGTGGCAGTGATGGTGCTCCATCTGGGGCTGTTTGCTCTTTCACCTCTTGCTGTTCTGTCGCCTGCTTAGGACTATGCATTGGCAGATACTGGAGCATGACATCTTCCTGGTGCTGCTGACGATCCTGACGCTGAGGATGCTGATGATCTGTTGGTTCGTCAGCAGTGAATTGAGTTCCTTCTGCCGCATCATGCTGATGTGGCTGACGCTGCTTTGCCCTCTGAGCTGGCCCTCTTTTGCGCTTCCGCTGCTTTTCAAATGGCTGATCAATCAACTTGGCCTCCTCCTGCTGCTGTTGTTGCTGGTCAGCATCCTGCTGCTGCTCTGGGCTCTTGCGCTTTTTCTTGCCTTTCTTCTGATGAACAGCATCCTGCACCAGCGATGCACCACACACATGACAGTGATGTATGTCCTGCTGCGGCTGTCTATCCCCTACATTGCCACCCTGCTGCTGCTGCTGCTGCTGCCAGGTTTGAAACCTAGCTGCTGACTCAGCATCAGCCAGCAAGAAAGCAGCAAACTCTTGTGCCTGTTGTAGGTCTGATGCCATACGTTGCTGCATGCTCTCCAGCTGCTGCCTTTCCTCGCTCAGTTTGCTGTCAAGCTCCTGCAATTGTGACAACACACGCTGCATTCGCTTGGATCCCTTTGGCTTCTGATGGTCAGAGCAGGCTAGTCCATTTGGAACATCTGATGATTGCTGCTGCCGCTGTATGGCAGCAGCTGCAGCAGCACTGCTGCCAGCTCCAGCTCCGGTAGTACCACTGAGTGTTCCCCTGGGCAGGTCAGCAGACTGCTCCTGCTGCTGCTGCTGGTGACCCACATGCTGCTGGTGTTGTACTGCTGGATGAGTCAGAGCTGTGTCAGAAAAGCTGCTGCAGCAGTATGGTTCAAACGAAGTATGTCAGCATTGCTGGTGTAAGGGAGAGCTTCCGGTGTATGTTGAAGCATCTGTTGCAGAAACTGCTGGACAACTGCCTCAGATGGCGGTACTGCTACAGCTGCTGGTGTACTGCTGGTTAGTTCCTGCCGGGTCACGAGGAGCAGATGCAGAGGAGCAGATGCAGATGACACACACTGGGATTGCTTGTTGTCATGTTGAATCAGACAAGAAGGTCGTTAGAAATGCATAAGTGACGAAGCAGCAAGATGCGTATGCTCATTGGGCTGTTGCCGGAGTATGCAACACTGGGTTTGCTTGCACGAGTGGCCACAGCAAGACAGGTGGCTGACGGATGAGTCAAATGCAACGTAGGACCCAACAATTGTGCTTTTGAAAGTTCTTTGAAAGTTCTTTGAAAGTTGCCATAGGTTTAGCTGTGTACCTGGTGACTTCCATTGGTCAGATTTTGAATATGTCGTGACAGGTCGACCAGGAGCTGCTGTAGGTGTTGATGCTGCTGAGCTTGCTGCTGGACCTCTTGCTCTCGTGCTGACAGTCTTGCTTCCCTGGATACAACGAACAGGTGATCAGTACGATGATGGGCAGCTGTCGATCAAGGGTTGCGCAACCATGGCAACAGTTATGTCAGCCAAAAAAGCATGCATGCTGGTGGGACCCAGTCACTGCCAACAGGTCACGTAACCTTGGTTCGTGGGTTACTATACCAGCAAACTATGATACAAGATGTGACGCGTGATGCTGTTACCTTGACTGTACCAGCTGCTGCAGCTGTTGCCAGAGTAGATTGCAGTCACCATGGCCAGGATATGCAGCGGGTGCTGCTTGCCCAAGACCAAGCGCAGATTGGGGGATTGACTCCATGATGATATACTGCTTAACACAACGGTGCTGTCCTTTCACGCCTCAACGAATAGGTGGGATTCCCCAAACCATGTTGCTGTTCCAGGCTGCCAACAGTAGTGCTAAGAGCTTGGATGGCTTGAAGGGACTTCCGGCACAGCTGTGCACGCATCATGATGCAGCAATGTTTGATTGATATTATTGAATCAGGGCAAGGGGAGCGACGAGGAGCGTTCCAAGGCACCTGACCGCTAAACGCAGTGGCGTGTTCAGCAGTTTTGGCGGTGAATGTCGTGGAAACAACCCTGACGCTCAATACGGTTAAATCTTGCGTGCATGGTTGTCTTATAACAGGCGGGACTGTCGACCATGTTACGCCTGGCAGGACATGGACAGCAATACTTGGGTAACGTTAGGGTCACTTGGGGCGTCTTGCCGCATCTCAACGTTCACCGGAGCCTCTATCATACGCTTGTGCATATACGTCGTAAGAACCACCGCGGCACCGCAGGGATCAGCCAGGACCTGCTCCCAGGCATCTGCTGGTAGTGCTGGTACATCAGGCAACACAGGTGTCACAAGGGAGCAACGTTCATATCAGTCATATGAAGCATGTGGTCATTGGTGGTGGCATAGCTGGTGTCTGCTGTGTCGAGGAGCTATGCAGGTTGCAGCCTAATCATCAAGTCATCCTCATCTCTTCTTCAACAGTCCTGAAGGTGCACACCATAGATTGCAAACAACAACACAGCAGCAAGCATGTAGCAAGAACAACCAATCTAGCTGTTTTCCAACTTGCAGGGTGTAGACTCTATCATCAGAATCACAAAGACCATAGAAGAAGTCCTAGGTTTGTACTACTCCAGCAGCTCACGGTGTCCTGCATGTATATCTTGCGCTTGTTGTCCTCTTTGGCACGTACTGCAGTAACCAGGGGGCAATTGGTTGCCAGTGGTCAGCAGTGACCATGGAAGCTAGCAGGAAGATTGACAGCTCACAGCATTCACTGGCGTTGTCTGATCCTGCAGTGACAGAAAAAGACCTTGCATCTTTGAAGTACCCGAATCTACGTGTTGTCCAAGCTACAGTGACATCCATTGATACACAAAATAAGGTGGGTAGTGTGCAACTTCCTCAATGTGAAACTTAAGTGGATACCTAAGTGCAGCAATGCCACCTCATTCTAACCTGCAGGAACAGCAGGTACAAGACTGCCAGACTTGCTGGGGTACATCCCTGTGCACACCCATTGCACACAATCAATCTGCAATAGCAGCAAACTTCGGGAACTTCAATAATTCTGCACTGGTATATCTGCTGCTGCTGCTGCTGGGTAGTTCTCTTGTAGGTGCTCCATCACTACTGAACATCTGCTTGCACAACATGTTGTATTGCAGGTGATACATCTACAGGACCTTGATCCCATCAGCTTCGACAAGTTGTGCATCTGTTCTGGTGCCCGACCCAAGGTAATAATAGACACTTATGCACTTAAGGTGCACTTAAGCTTGAAGCCAGCTAAGACCCGAAGCTACAGGCACTCGAGTGCGAACAGTACCTGGTTGAGTACCTTGTGTCCTAACCCTGCAGGGGAGGGTTGCAACCGCCAGTGTAGCTACTCACAAACAGTGCATACCATCCATCCTGCAGCTATAGCACCGCATGGGCCAGGATTGCTGTCAGTAGCTCTGCTCACACATATCAAATTATGACATCTGAAGTCTGTGAAGCCAAGCTGCTTCCGGCTGTACTGCAGGTTCTTGGTTTCCAGCATGAGCGTATAGTCACCCTTAGAGACACACAGTCAGTTCAGGTGATCAGTGTGCTCAGCTGCTGAGTAATCAAGAGCGCAGCTGTTCCTCAAAGTTTAGCTGATAGATGAGCTGCTTTCAATGTTTTCTCACACCTGCGAGACAGTTGACTGCAAAGTAGAGCTGCTTGTACGACATGTTGCTGCAAGCATGCTGCAGAATCTGCAGCAATGGCACTCAGCAAGCAAGCAAGCAAGCAGCCGTTGATCGCATGCTGTGTGGTCACTGCTTTGCGTTGCAGGACTTTGCAAATCGTCTGACGTATGCTAGGCGGATAGCTGTAGTCGGCAATGGAGGCATTGCTTTGGAGCTAATGTAGGTAACATATCGTCATCAGCAGTACTGCTGTGTATTGCGCATGTCATGTTGCTGCAGTGCAACAGGCACAGCCATGATGCAGGGCTGCATGAAGCCAGCCAGGAGTGGATTGACGTCCACTTCACTGCATGATGTGGCAGGAGTTGCCTCCTTATGTTGAGTCGATCTGCAGGCCCGTCACAGGAAGCAGCAGGCTATACAACACTGCTGTTACATTATGGCGGCTGATTAATTGTCCACCCCATACCGGCTTATATGCTGATCCGGGTATGCTTAACGATGCAGTTGACGCTTGCTGCTGCATCATTGGCTCTGCCTCTTCTTGCAGAGGTGCTGTAGGTGACATCGATGTGGTGTGGGTTGCCAAGCATGAACACATTGGTGATGCTTTCTTTGATACAGATGCAGCTGAGTTCCTGTTGGGAGTGCTGCAACAGCAACATCAGCAGCAGTTACAGCAGTCTGAACTTCAAACACAGCAGCCTAGGGCTCAGCAGGATAACCAACAGCATGATCAGCTGCTTCAAGCGCAGGGTATCAAACCGCCGAAGCAGGAGGAGCAGAATGCAGCAGATGCAGGTCTCAATGCAACAATACCTCAGCAGCAACAAACAGCAGAAATAGGTGGCCATGCTGCTGGTCCCAAGTGGGTCAACCAGTTACCAGCAGGCAAGCTGCCAGCACACGTGCGGCTGGAGAAGAGTGCTTTGGTGAGCTACAGCAGATGAACACCATGCTTATGGCAGCCTATCCATGGTATTATATACCCTTACTCGGCTATTGGCTCACAAAGTACCATCCACTCATGTCTGCCTTGATGCCTGACTGTACACTTCCACACTATATGTGTACACCTCTGATACACATTGAAAGTGATTGACGTGTTGGCATTCCCGACCTTTGCTACATGCATGCTGCAGGTGGCTGGGGTATCCAATGCTCCAAGCAGCAGTCATTATCAGCATAGCTGCGCGGCACAGGATAGCAGCAAATGCAGCAGTAGCCGTAGCAGCACCTGGCCGATGTACATTCAGCTCAGTAACGGTGATGAGGTCGGTGTTGATCTATTAGTGCAGGCAATAGGAGTTGAACCTGCAACAGACTGGCTGCCAAGTAAGCTTGCACAAGGACAACACTGCCTTGTTGCAGAGTCTATTGTTGCGACTGATATGCCAAAATACACTTGCCAGTGAAAGACACTTTCTCTGCAAATGCTCAGCTCTGTACACTACTGTCAAGTTACCAACAACCAGGCAGGCAGGGAACCATTCAGAGTACTGCAGCTTTCAGCTGTGTGATGTAGCCTCAGTGTGGTGGTGTTCACCTCTGGAGGATTGTTGATGCCTGTAGGTGACTTGCAGAGAGCTTCTGATGGTGGTATTCTGGTTGACAATGACCTACAAAGCAGCATACCAGGCATCTATGCAGCAGGAGATTGCTGTACAGTGAATCTTGCAGCTACAGCGCCCCACTGGTTTCAGATGAGGTTATGGACACAGGCAAGGCTCATGGGGGTGCATGCAGCTGCTTCCATGGCTGGACTGCTAGATGTTGAAGTGTTTTCGTTCAGCTTTGAGTTGGTAGGTAGAAACGGCAGTGAAAGGTTTTCTTGTGCTTTTTCCCAGTCACATACGACCTTGTTTGCTTGCACAGCTCCATCCTGTAGAGCTGCCAAATTGCCAAGCAGTGGCCCAGCACTACACCTGTGGTTTTGAAGGAGTGTTTGTGTTGCTCAGCTTGCCCTGCGTGAAGTTTATAATGCTGTCTGCCGCAGTTCACCCATGTGACCCGCTTCCTTGGCAAGAAGGTCGTGCTGCTGGGGCTGTACAATGGTGAAAAGCTGCAGGATGAGCCAGCTGAAGACATCACACTGTACAGCAGGGTGCAGGACGAAGGCACTCCGCAGGCAGCCTTTGTGAGGGTGTTGCTACTGAGGGGCAAGATGCAGGGTGCGGTGCTCATAGGGGATACTGACCTGGAGGAGACATTTGAAAACTTGATACTAGATGGCCTTGACCTCAGTAGCTATGGACCACAGCTGCTGGATCCAGACATTGAGCTGGATCATGTATTTGATTGAGGTGATGCATTGTGCTTTCCCAACAATCGTGTTTCTGAGAAGCCCATCATGGATGACAGTTTCTTGGATACCAGCATGGCCTGCTGGGGTGTACGCTGGTGGTTCTGCTGCAGCAACTGGGCTGTATATAACAGAATATATCAGCTTGTTTGTCGAAGGTCGCGATTCACACGGTGACGACGTGGTACGTCGCTGCCCTGTTATCAGTATAGTACACATGCTGTGTAAGGCTATTGATGAGATGCATGATACCCCAGCAATATGTACAAATCAACATGACACCACTATGACGACTTTCTGTGGCCATATTTGTTGTGTGCAGTGTGCGCCATCACTCACCTACCTTGACCGTGTTGCAAGACTGTACTTCCCAAGGTGCCTGATGGCCCGCATACTGAGCCTTGTAACGTATATACACATAGCGTACGCATCCAAAATGCCGGATCAGGCGTAGCGCCTCAGTGACGGGGTGAGGTACAGTTTGGAGGGGAAAACATACGGTCCCGACCTGCCACGCACGGCACGTAAAGGTCGCTATGAAGGTGCTCAAGCGCCACAGACAGCATTCCCTGCTGATCAGGACGAGACCTTGCACTAAAACCGCAACTATGTAACAACGTTGATCTGGCCACGCGCATTTATGCGCTGTGGTCCGCTCGTGCGAGTACACCAACCCATCGTTGCCATCACATTTCACGCAAGAATCTCACAGCAACAATGGCAGTCGCAATGATGCGCAAGGCAACCGTGGCCAGGCCCGCCAAGCCTGCTGCCCGCACCGTGAAGGCATCTGCCTCACTGCAGAAGGTTGCACAGGGTGCAGCTGTTGCCGTGTCATCCATGGCCTTGGCCTTCGCTGCCAACGCTGATGCCACCATCAAGCTGGGTGCTGACAGCGGTGCTCTGGTGTTCGAGCCCAGCAGCGTCACCATCAAGGTACTTTTCGTTCCAAAGAGTAGTATAGCACGCAGTGATGTCTTCAACTGTCAGATTTATATCAATGCGCTGCTGTGTGACTCTTTGCTTCGACGTGTGCAGGCTGGTGAGAGCGTGACATGGGTGAACAACGCTGGTTTCCCACACAACATTGTGTTCGATGAGGATGAGGTCCCAGTGAGTGACCCCGTCTTGCCAAGTGTGCACTGCAACAGCGGAATGCCTGTGGATCAAACAGCGTCGTCCAGCATCTGTTGCCAGTTGACAGTTCTTACATTCCCAGGCAGTTTCAACGCAGTAATTGAGTTTGCTAATATCACTCTGCGTTTGTTGCACGCCCGAATGTGTTCAACAATTGTGCTAGCCAGACAGTCCCATTCTACTATCCTAGTTCCTTCGTGTATTCTCTCCGCGTCAAATGCAGTCCGTTGTCACCAATGTGAGCGATTGTTTTCTTTGTCCATGCAGAGCGGTGCCAACGCTGAGGCTCTGTCCCACGAGGACTACATGAACGCCCCAGGAGAGACCTACACCGCCAAGTTCGACACTGCAGGCACATACGGCTACTACTGCGAGCCTCACCAGGGTGCCGGCATGAAGGGCTCCATCACAGTGCAGTAGATTGTTTGTCACATAGCCCGGGACCAACAGCAGCTGCTGGCGCCTGCATTTAGCAGCAGCATTTTGGGGCAGCACTGTTGGTTATGTTCTGAGGCAACAGGCCTGTAACATACCGTTTGAGATCTTTGTACATGCATTTGCATTTGTAACTTCGGCTGTGTGTCCTGTGTTCTCACAGTGTTGACGAGACTCTCAGTAGCTTGCGTAACAACCCTGGGCTCCACAGCAGCGACAATGCTACCACAGCAGTGACCAAAATTGGTGCAGCAGTGCTCACAATTCCAGGCAGCTTGCAGCAGACTCGATTCAAATATGGGCACGTCAACCATCAGTCACACAGCTGCTGTTGTGCGTGAACTCGTGTCACCTTGTCATTGATGCAGCAAGCAGAACAACCTCCGTGGCACGAGACTGTTGCAATGGTTGGGTCAGCAGTAATGATGGAATGCAGCATGGCTGTGCTCAAGTATAAACCCTTGTCTGTATGTTGACAGCATCCAGCAGGCTACCAGTGGATCACGACAGCACCCGGGAGTCTCAACGAATTGTTCAGCTTTTATCAGGACCTACATACCACTGAATAGTAATGCACTAAGTCAAAGTCACATCAATGATGTAGCAAACCTCTTGCGTTTAAGTGTATTCGACACAGAAACAGGCCAAACAGGTGCATTCAATGGCTTGTCTGATAAGTCCAAACCAATGCATGGTGGTAATGTGCTGTCCGTCAATGTGAAAAAGACAAAATCGACATGCAAGCAAGCAGCTGTGCTGCGAAACATGCACTGGGGCCGTCACCCAGAGCCGTGTCATCGGGAAAAGCTGTGCTTCTGATCCGATCAGGCAAGTCCATTCTCGCAGTGCGTGCCATAATCACCTGAAAGAACGCAAGTGTGTGTGTGGCAGATGGCTACAGCCCATGATTGAATAAATCCTGCAATTTTAAGCAGCCTCCTCACAGTGTAACCCGTCTCGCAGTCTAAACGGTTCCACCTATGACAGCCTTCCAGCCAGTTCGACGGTTGCCAACGGTTGCAATGCGTCTTGTTACACTTGTCTGTAGTCAACCTCAGGATAGTAGCCCAACCACCGCAGAACTTTGCCAACTGCAAAGGCACTGGCTACTAGGCAGGTGACTGAATCACCGTTAGCAAACCTGGCTGAAGGGGTGATGGAAGGGAGATCGAGGCTCAGATTAGTAAAGGACAAACGTTCCTCCGACGATTGTGAAAAAGACAGAATTGAAATGCAAGCAAACAGCACAGCTTCCGACAACTGTGCTGATGCATGGCTTGACAACATACTGTGGCAGTGCCACTGGCAGGTTTGAGACAAGCAAGGATAGCCAAGTCTGACCTCATATGCTACACCAGACGTCAAGGTGGCTGCAAAGAACCACAAGGCGAACAGAGTGCTGCAAAGCCATCATGCTTTCCAAGATCATGAACCAAGTGCACCATATCTCGTATTCAACACGCTATCATACGTCCCATGCTGCAAGCTCACACTAGCCTCCGAAGGTTGCCAATACTGAATCAGAACTACAACCACTGACACAACACAAGCACCATAACACGCACAATATACATGGACAAGTTCTACAACTCAGCAGCCGCCTCCACCACATGCCTTCCCATGCTGCTGCACCGTCTGCTGCTGCTGCTTCTTACTGACTGCAGCAGCCCTCCATCAGCCGCCTCCACCACATGCCTTCCCATGCTGCTGCACCGTCTGCTGCTGCTGCTTCTTACTGACTGCAGCAGCCCTCCATCAGCCGCTGCTGCTGTCACTGAGCACCCT
>JARWLF010002173.1:0-11617 GCA_029853055.1 Scenedesmus sp. KT-U
TCAAGCCAAGGGCTTGATGGTATGTGTCTGCACACTGTGCACAAGGCTTGTGCCATGCTGTACCTGTGACTGCTGCTTTGTGCAGTGCAGCACCTCTATCGGATATGCAAGAGCTGGTTCCTGTTGAATGTAGTGTTGAATGTCTTTTCTAGTGTCCTCGCTGTCATTATGCTAGAGACCGTCCAATGTTCACTGACTTTGATCAAGCGTACGCTTGATGTGAACATCGTACAATGCAGTGTGACAGCTGATACCGTCTGAAGTGGCTCTGGTTGCTCTTGTAACAGGTCAACAACCAAGCGAAGCACTATCAGTGAGACCTGCACCTGTGCTTCATACTGGGATAGAGACCTCAAGCATGTGTCATTCGCAGCTAGAGAAGTGATCAGAAGTCCTCTACCTGCTGCATGTGAGTGCCTGCCATACAACCCTCCAATACCAGCTACAAAGTCTGTGCACAGTCACCACCATCTTGGCCTTTCTCTTCTCACTGCAACCACTCTGACACCTTCATCGGTCGCTTGACTGCGTTCGTGTACCCCTCATTGAACTTATACAGTACTGTATAGCCCGTGGCTGCAGCATCACACTGACTGTCAGCTGGTTGATTGTCTGGGTTAAATGCTCCTGCAACAGCAGCATCTGTGGCTGGTCGCTTGGCATTGCCCTGTGCTGCTGCTGCTGCTGCTGCTGCTTTGCGCTTGGGGGCTGTTCGTGCCTTCAAAGCATCCAGCCAGGTTCCAGTAGGTCTGGTTTTCCCGCTTGGCAGCACCACTGCCTTGGCTGCTGCTCTGTGGTCTAGTGCCTTGATAAGACCTGTGCAGCACACACACCAGCGCGGCCTGACTGAACCAGTGATATGCAGCCCAAGTGGCATGCAGCCCAGATAATGCATAGAGGGGTGGGAGGACACCCAGCTACACTGTCAGTAGGGCAGATTAGTATGTGCAGTCACCAAGACACCCTGCTTGATGTTGTCATGCGTGCCAACCCCATGCTGCTGGTCTGCTGCACACATTGTTGAGCTTGTTCTGCTGCTGACCTGCTGTCTGTTGTGCCCCTGGCTTGCTCTTGCCCGGTGTCTTTGTAGAGTTCTTGTTGCTGCCAGGTGTTGGTGATGTCGTCCCACCAGGTTGGCGGCCCTGTAACAGCAACAATAATCCACATCAAGTGGTGGAGACCACCCTTGCAAACATCAGCAGTTTTTCTACATGAACCTTGTATGCTCATCATCACGTCTGCTTCTGGTACCACCACTCAGCATGATGCCAGCATAGGTTAGCATGCACCACAGCATTGCTGCTTGTGTACCAACCTTGTCTAGTCTCAGTATGTTTGCAGCACTGATCATCTGAGCCATCATCTGCCTCAGCACAAGTGGCATCACTGCATGAGCCCGACCACCCGCCCCAGATGGTGCTGCCATTGCCTTGTTGCCTGCCTTGCTGAGAGCACTGTATACATGTAGTGTGTCTATTGCAGGGCTGAGGGGTGCAGGACGGGGCAGCTGCTGATCTGGAACTGCTGCATAGCTGGGCGGTACAAGGTGGTTGGCCTCATCTGCTGGGAAGCTGAAGGTCAAGCCATAACTCACAAGACAAGATACCTGTGATAAAAAAAGAACGACAGGCAGGTCAACAGGCTTGCCAGATCAAAATGCAACCTACAACCATACAGTGTACCTGCAAGGCTGCAGACGAACACAAACACCACCCGCCCTCGCTGTACTTCCAACAGTGGAGAGCTGCAGGGACTTGTGCCATACATCAAGCGCCAGGTTTGCATCACAGCATGCGCCCATGTCACCACGCTCACCGAATGGTCCAACAGTGCTGCCTGCTGTGTTGACATCAGCTGTCTGCTGACAGCCTTGAGCCCTGCTGGCCTACTCAATGCCGCTAGGGCAGGAGCAAAGTCAAGGACTGCAGCATGTCCGCTGATCATGGCGGCAGCAGCACTAGCAGGGGCTGTGGATCGCCAGCTGCGCAACAGCACCCGGTTTGAAGCAGCAGTACGGCCGCACTCCGTCTGAGCAGCAACAGCAGACAGGTGAGCCAATCGTGTGAGAGCATCGTGCAAGCAAACACCAGTCAGCACTAAGAGCCAGCAAGCCGTCACCCGAGTCACACTGCCATTGCAATCCTACCTGTGCCCTGGGCCAGCTGATCCCTCCACCACTGCTCAGCCCCCCTCCCTCCCTCCTGGCCAGTCTGGTGGCTGCCAGCACACAAGCAGGCACATACTGAGTCATGCCCCTGCCACCACTGCTGCTGCTGGACACGCCTCCTGCTAGCAACCTGTCTGCATCAGCGAGTGCTGCTGTTGCTGCCGCTGTGCTGGCCAGGTCAACATCCAGACCCACAACATCCAACAAGTGCTCTTGCAAACCAGCCATCACCTGCAGCAGTTGGCAACCACAGCTGTCAACATCACCTCAGCTGACGCATGGAGCCCAGTCAGTGTCATCTGCTGGGTTTGGGTATTCTGCAGAAGCTGAAGGTTGCCGTAAGAGCTGATGACTCAACCTCATACTCTGCTTACATACATATATCATCATCAACCCCACCACCCTGGTGCTCAGCTCACCAATTCATGTTCACCCAGGTCCAGCAGCATGTTGTACTGCTCCTGAAGCTGGATACGAGCAGCCACAGCAGTAGCAGAATCTCCTTTACCACTGCCCCTAGCACCACTTCGCCCTGATGCATTGGATGCTTCCGCCACCAACTGATGCAGCCTTGCTGTCATGGCCTTGTTGGTTTCTGCTATGAAAAGGTCCTGCAGGACACCTAGTGGGGTTCTGCTGACATCCTTGATGCCCAGAGCTCTGTTTGACCACACTACATCAGCACTGATACTGACACGCTTCACACCCTGACTGATAGGCTGTGTTGCTCCACTGCTGGGTTTGGCGGCTTGCCGAGCCAGCAGCTGCAGAGTGTTGATGGCTGTTCTAATGTCACACCCGCTGCGCTCCACAAGGGCTGACAAGGCCTGTAACCACCAAAGATCACAGCAAAGGTCACTGAACGATATCATGCACAGGATTGCACAGCAGCAGCCGCTACCAGAGAACCGCCATCACGATATGCCAGACAACCTGTATCTACTGACAGAGTTGATGTAGATGGTGACAGCGCAATCAACCAAAACAGTGTTGACAATGCTGTAAGCAGAACAAAAACATACCAGACAAAGTATAATATGCTCTGCTGATGACTTGGCAGCCCAGCTACACAGGTACTGTTTCTGCTGCCCTGCTCACCTGTCTATCCATGATGAGCTGCTCTGCTGCAGCAATGATAGTCAGACGAGACATCAGCCTGTCTGGACCAGGGGGCTTGAAGTGATACACAGCAGCAATCTCACGCAGGGGCCGTAGACAGGGGGCATACGCATCATTGGCTGTAGCGATGACAGGCACACCCAGACCTTTGGCACCTTGTTTGCTGCTAACCTTGGAGCCACGTTTGCGCTGCTTGTTACTGCCACCACCACCTGCATGTTGTATGAAAACAGGTCAACATGCTGCCAAGGTGTTTGCGCAATCTGCATACCGTGACATACAGTGATATCACTTCAGTACAGCACGCTCCTGGCGGTGACAGTGTACAGGCAGCGGTCAATGCAGCAGGGCATCAAGCTCCCCCTCCACACCTGTGACCAGTTTGACCACTGCTGCCACAGCATTGTGAGCCTCTCCCCCTCCGGATGCCCCATCAAGCTCATCTAACACAATGCAAGGAGGGTGCCTGGTGCCTGGCAAGCACAATGGGGCGACACACAACAATGCTATCATGAAAGCATGGTAACCTCAGCTATAGACTACAATATGTTGCCTGTTGCCTGTCAACAATCAGGGCCTTGCTCAGGTGCACCTGGAAGCATGCACAAGGGGTTCATGCATTACTATGATTATACATCCATAACAGCTGTCAGCCTTACCCTCCAACACATGTGTCATCTGTGCTGCATCTGTGATCCGTTTGGTTAGACTGGTAGCTGTGCGATCATCACTAGCATTGATCTCAACTACACGGAAGCCACAGTGAGCAGCGAGGACATGCGCCAAGGTGGTCTTGCCGGTACCTGGGGAAACATACCATGTGTTGATTTGAAGCTGGGTGTTAGACATGCAGAGGGGCTCCTGTCACGATGCACCTTCAGCTGCACAATCCCAATAGGCTCAACTATGTTCTCCTGCCTTGCTTCTTGATATAGCAGACACCAGCCACATGCTGTCATATGGAGTGGTCACTTGGTGGTGGGGTCAGAGTTTGTTCAAAACATGCAGAGGATGATTGTGTTCCACAAGCCAGTCAACAGCAGCATTGCACTGTGCAAGCTGATGCTGTTCTCACCTGGTGGCCCCACCACTAATAAGACCTTGGCTGCTGCTCGAGCAGCTTGAGCTGCCTTGTAGCGTGCTGCATCAAAGCCCTTCACAATGTTGCCACCAGCAGCAACTCGCTTCTTCCCCTTCATACCCTCTGGTTTACCCCGATCCATACCCTTGCCGTGTGGTGGAAGAGGTGGCTGCTGCTGCTGCTGTCGGTCACTGCTGTTGAAGCCATTGGGCTGCTTCATCTTCTGCTGTTGCTGCTGCTGCTGCTGCTGTTGTTGCTGATGTGGCTGCTTCTTCCATCTTGCCATCCATGCTGCTATTTCTCTGTTGATTCTGGGCTCAGACAGCAGCTGCAGGAAGCTCTTTGGAGCATATTTGTCTACCCAAAGCTGGTCAAACCCTTGCTGCTGTTGCTGCCTGGCTTGACCCTGCTGCTGACTGGTCTTGGGAAGAGACTGCTGTGCATCCTGCTGTGGGGTGACCTGCTGCTGATGCTGCTCTGTTGCTGGCTCAACATCTGCTGCATCTGGCTGCTGCTCTTCGTTAAGAATAGCTTCCATCTCTTGCTGTAAAGCTTGAGCTGCTTCAAAATCAGCAAGCACCTCCTGCAGACATCACAGATACAAACTTAGTACAGAATACCACGATCAGTGCCAGTCATCACCACAGGAAATGTGACTGATTTGCTATATGTGTTTCAGCTCACCAGTCTCCTTCGTTCTGCAAGTCTGTCCAGCAGCACATCAATCGGCTCAGCCAGCAAGCCAGCAGTCATCCGTAACACTGCTGATATTGAGGCTGCATCAGCAGCACCTGCAGCCCTCTCCTGCTGGGGCCTTGCCGCTGTGAGCTGACAGAAGACCCTCTGCCCGCTGCTGCCAGTGACAGTGACTGAGAAGCCTGATACGGCTGATGCATACTGCTGTGGTCGTACTGCTGTGGTCTCCAGTGCTGCAAGCACCTCTGCTGCAGACCTGCCTGCTAGTCCTCCTGCCAGAGAGGCCAATGTTGCTGGTTTCAAAGCTGTGACTGCGGGGACCTCTGGCTCTGCTGCTGCTTCTGCAGCTGCATCACCTATTGATCACCATAGGTGGCAGACAACATCATGTGCAGCGAGCATCTGTTGTAAGACATGTAGCTGCAACCAAGATGAATGCATGACAGTGTGCAGTCTGCTACATCACTTTACAGCTGAGTCTGCCTTGGATGGCAAGTACTGTTGATGGCAAGGTTTTGATACCTTTATCAACAAAGGTGCAGCCTAGTTCTCTTGGCAGCATCACATCACAACCCCCCTTGCTGGCCAGATGCACCTGCCATCTGCTGTTGTATGCAGGTTGTCCTGTTGACATGCTGGCTGCCGATGCACCACTGACCTTGATCATCAAATAGATCATCAAGCTCGTCACCAAAGTCCATTTCAGCATCTGACCCAGCCCCACCAGCACCACCCGCAGGTCCTCTGGGTCCCTGAGATGTGCGCTGACGTTTCCTGCTCACCCCTGCCTCTCCACAGATCTCCTGCTGTATCTCATCCAGGTCATCCAGCTCAGCATCCAAGTCAAATATGTCATCGTCGTAGTGTCTGCTGCGTTGAGGTGGTGGTGGCGCTGCTGTTGACAGTTGTGGCTGCAGTTCAGGAGGGAGGGGTGGTGGTGGCTGGTGCTTCAGGATCTCTTCTTGCTCCCTCAGCAAGTCATCAAAATCGTCAGACCAGCTGTCATGTGCATCGCCTGTAGCACCACGATTGTGATTGTGATTGCTGGTGGGCTGCACTGCTGCTGGGGCCTGGTTCCCTGCTGCTTCTTGTCCCTTGTGTTGTTGCTGCTCCTGATACTGTTGCAGCTCCTCTTGCTCCTGCAACAAGTCATCAATATCATCTCCAGCATGCTGCCATGCATCTTGCTCCTGAACAGCAGCAGCTTTGTGCTGTTCAGCAGCATGGGTCATGCCTGCCTTCTCAGGCGCTGTCTGACCTTCATGCTGTACATTTGTTGTTGCCACAGGGCCTGCTACTGCTCCTGCATTAGTATGGACAATCTCACTGGGTGTCTGTTGACCGGGAGGCACTTGCTGCTCAGGGACTGGCTGCTGATGCTGCTGTTCACTCCCAAAATCATCATGACTGCCACCTAGCGCGTGTAGAGCAGGCCAGTGACCCAAGTCAGGCGGTGCTGAACCGTCAACAGGAGCTGAACCAGCTCTTGGGGTTGGGTCAGCTGCTGCTTCGGATGGAGCTGCTAGCATGGGCTGTGAGCAGGCGTCTGGATCGTGCTCATCGACGTATTCAGGTATCTGGAAGGGATCATCCAGAGGCTGCTCCATGAAGTGGGATGATGAAGGGTCAGCAGGTGTTCCTAACAGCAAGCAGGTGTTCTGCTCTGGCTTGCGATATCATACAGCGAAGCTCATCTCACATTTTTGCACTTTCCATCATGCAATACTGCTGCATGTCTACTGTAACAAACAAGCTGCCCCATTGTTTGTGCCTGATACCGTGTTGACGGGCTGCTGCTGATGCTGTGGACCAGGCACAGGCACTGAGCAGATAGCCGATATGCTGACAGAAGGAAATGGGCGCAGATGCAGCTAGTATCAACTCCTGGTTGCACAGTATCTCTTAAGTGCGCTGTTACAGAGATTCTATCATCGGGCAAAGCTATGGGAGCTAGGTGTTTGGCGTTGTGTGTCTACTGCACGATAGCGCGGTGAGTCAGAGCTATAGCGTACCAATGAGCTGAGCTGCATGCTTTGCATAGATAGTAGCTGCAAATGGTTGCTTTGAACTGTGTTTTACGGTCGCCTGGGTCTCTTTGTCATTGCAGGTTTGAATCAAATGAAACGTCGTTGTTGAAAGTTGACCCCGTGCGGTAATCCAGGACTGTATTTCAGCCCTGTTAGTATATCACCAGGAGGGAGGGGCACCAGTATGAGTCAGCAGACCGTGCACTGCCAAGGCGCTGGAACGGGACCACGTCGCACTGACACCAACCGACCAGACATGCAGATCATCGGTCGCTTGCAGCTGGATTTCCTTGCCGTTGACCCAATTTAGCATGTTCACATATTCAAACACAGTTGGAACGCTGCGCGAATTGTAATGCACATTGTACTGTGACGGAACTGGTGAATGGGCATCTGCGTAAACACAGTGTTGACTTTCTGTGCTAAAATCATCATTCATACACTCTTATACACTCTTGCAAAGCGTGATCCAGGCCATGTGCAGTGCCGTTGCCCTGCTTTCAAGCTTGCATGGTTACCAACTTCAGCTATGGCTTGTTGAGCTGATGCATCAGAGCATCCTCTCCCGCTGCGACTTAAACTCCTTTATGAATCCTTTCATTGCTTCATGGCCTGCGACAGCAGTCAGACAGTCCACGATGGTGACTCCACTGCAGGTGATTGGTAGGGTGACTTGTATGCCGAGGAGTAGTCTGCCCGCCGGTGTCGCTTTTCGCCAGATATCGCCGCAACCTCTATTGCAGCTGGCAGGAGAACGTGTTCACATGCACTACAAGCAGACACTACTCATGCCTGCGTCTATGCAGGAACTGTGCATACCTTGTCGCTTGATAGCCAGAAGCCACTGATGATTATCCACCCAAAGTAGCACACCAAGCGACTGCGCATGGTTGCTGCTGGCAATGAACAACTCTTGATCCTCAAAGTTTGTGTACAGATACGAAGCCTCTGAAGTCACCCGTCGGGTCTCACCCTCCCAAAGCATCAACTGTTCTTGGACATTCTGCAAGGGCATAGACACCACCTTCGTTGAACATTGCTCTGCAAAGGGAGCTAAATCCGCATGGCTAATGTTCTATGTCACATCAAGTGCCAGAGCATCGCAGCGCTTGCCTGTCACATGCTTCTGCAATAAAAGCTGGCCATAATGTCTGGCTGTTGCCCAGCTGGCTGAATACATGCCTCACATGTGCCTACCTCGGGTACAGAGGGCACCCTGCGAGACACCTGTGGGTGTGCATGCTGCTGCAGGAATGTGGTGATGTCTGCTGCTGTGAGTCCCATATCAAGCGACTCAAGAAATTTGTCACGTGTAAGTGTGCCAACGTACAGATTGGGTAGAACACAATCTTGGCGCAGCAGCATCCCCAAGACCATACGCTGCACCTTGTTGGAAGTGTGTGCATACACCTGCCAGCATAGCAGTGAGGAAAGAATGAGAGGGCGTCATCTCTTGGTGCAAGTGTTACAGCCTGGCAAGACAAAGTGAACACAACAGCAGGTGACCTCACAAGAGCAGCACGGCAGGCTGATTCAGCATCTCCACCCTTGGCACCATCTTTTGATGCTGTTGAGCTGCTGGAGCCACCACAGAGTGACGCTGCAAGAGGGGTCACACAGAAGTATGTGCCGCCATCCTGTGTGAGCATGCAGGCATGGGGATAGGGTCAAGGAACCAGTGCAGCTCGCCACAGCATGTCAAGCTGGAGTTTAGACTGTTGCAAGGCATGGTTGCAGGTCATGTGCAAGCAATGCCTGGCTTGGTATCATGTTGACTGGCAATCACCTGACAGCAGCAACCTGCGGCTGCTGTCAGAACACAGACAGTGAACAAGTAGCTGACCTGTACAAAGGTATGCACCAGGCCCAGCTGTGCCATGTGTGCTGCAATTTGTTGTTCTTTATCAGTAAGCTGTGCCAGCGGGTACGGCTGCCATACACGCCGAAAACTGAGCTGCATGAGGAAGCTGAGTGTAGATGCCAAGTCCTTGCCTGCAGACAATGTGTAGCAGGTGACTGTGCTCTCTGCTTTGCATTATGCAGCACACGAGTCTGCAATGCTGGGTCCGACACTCCGGCCTCTGATGATACACTGAAGTGAATGTTTTTGAAAGCAGCAGACCTGACATGCAGACTGCCTGATCAAGCTGCAGCAGTGCAAACTATACAGCGCACCTGCTGCCTGCTTCCTGATGTACTCCTGCAGCAGTATCCACACTTGCTCACTGGTACTCTTCAGCAAGTAGCGGCGGCCTTGGCAAGTAACACTGTGACCCCTGGGCATTGAGGATTGCAGATCAGAGCATGCACCTCACACTTGACTATGAGTACATGTGAATGAGTAGTACCGAGGTCCGCGCCGTACACACCACCTTGACTTGGCAGCTCTGACCGCAGCACAGGCAGGGTTGAACACTATGTGTAAAGCAAATGACAATGATGTGCACATGCAGGTAGCTTGCCACAATGGTTCATGTTGATATCAACATGTACAGGACAAGGGGCCAGAGTCTGACAGTCTGCACCTGTAGTGGTTGAGCTCTATGAGTCCAGCATCTGCTAGCATGCCTTGAATGCTTGTTAGCTGACTGGCAGACTGCAGCGAAGAAGAAACGGCAGCAGTTAAGGGTGGGCAACAGCAGATGCAGCTACCATGAAGATTGCAGGCAGCATGCATGGGGTGGTTGTATGAAGAATGCTCATATGGTGACTGTATAAGCCATCAGCTCCAACAGGGGCAGGTTTGCTCACCCTGGAGAATCCATGACATGCATACGGTGATACAGCAGCTGCTGAGCAAGCACTCCAAAATGTGGTGGTGCTGGCCAACACCACTATGGTCCTTACCACTCCTTGTGGCTTCAAGATACGTGTGGAGTCATCCAGCAAGTACAGCAGGACATCCTGCACACCAGTCACAAAGGCAAACGAGCTGATGAACACTCTCCTGTTCCGAGCGATACACCAAGTCCAGCAGCAACAACGATTCCTGCTGCAACCAAACTGGTGCAGAGGCAGACTCCGTGATTGAAGCTGATGTCATTTTCAATCATTGATCATGCAAGAGGGCGATAGGCCAGCCACATGGCAATCAGGTTCATGCTGCAATCTGAGCTGTGCAAATTCGACTACAGTTCGGAGCAGTCACCTGCCAGTGCCTAGCTGCTTCCTGGATTATTTGCTGGTTTGACGGCAGCTGATGCGGCGCTTGCGAGTCGTTGGCATCAGCAGAAATGCACCTGCACAGTGACATCAAGCTGCAAGCCGAAGGGTCAACTTACTAGCTTATCAGTGCAGCTGCTTCTTGGTGACTGCATCTGCATGCCTGATCCTGGTTGATATATTGCTAGCATGATGCTTCATTACATCACCCAGACACATCTATGAACGGGTTTGCAACGACAACTACTCACGCACCTGCCACAGAGTGCATCGCGCAGACAAGACCTGAATGTGGGATGAAGGAGTACTGCAGCCCTGCAAGCCAGAGACGACTTTGATGAATCAGTCAGCTGGCAAGTGTAGCAGCGGTAGGGACAACTGCTGATGTCGGTCCCCGTGTTGATCCCATTACCGCTTACCCGTGCCTTTCAAGCACCAGCAGCGAGAGCATCTCGAGCGTCCGCACAGCATCCTTGTGCTTCTGCTGGTACTCCGACCCAGCCATAACCCACTGGTTTAGGTCATCTGCGCTGACACAAGGTGTGCTTTAGTCACTAATGAGGACCGCGCATGCACTTTATCTTGTCACAAGGGCTGCTGTCGCACCTCTGCTTATAGGTGTGTCAACATACAGCAGCCTCAATATGTACTGCTGAGCGAGAGGTGCTAGAGCTCTGAAGAGGGCCTGGCTTGTCCAAGGGCTAGAAAAAACTTCGTGCTTGACATCAGGTGGTAGTGCTGCTATGTAAGAAGCCAAATCTAGAGACGAGTGCGAAGCCATCTACGTCCCAGTGGAACATCGGCTCATTTGCATCTATGTCTGCAGCTGTCGGTCGATACAGTGTATTATAAACCGCTCTGACGCATCCATTGCACGATCGGATGCGGTGTATGCAGACTGTACTGGTCAAGCTGTACGAGTGGGTGGGTGCCTACTCTCAGAGACTGAGGTGGTATGAGGCGTCCTAGAGCAGCGAGCTTATTGTGATACGTACATCAAGGTTGACACATCAGTTCATTCAGGTGATCTTCAATGAAAGATGGAAGGTGGGTCCTGCAGTATCTGCTCTGGGTGTGGGGCTGCACCCTGGGCTCACCGAACCCTGGGTGTAGAAGGGGCTGTGCCTCTGGCAACCGACAAGCACCACCCAAACTAGGCTAGTGACAGTTTTGGGTCCATGAGTGATTTGCCGCTCAGCACCAGAACCTCCGGGTCGATGGATGCACTCTGTTTCCACAGCAACCCGAACACTGTCGTCGGAAATATCTAAGTGGTTTGTTCAAGTGGTACACGGCTTTGTGATAATGCATTCGGCTCAAGAGACTCGAAAAGTGGTTTGTTCTAACTTGTCTCAGGTTGACTTT
>JARWLF010002174.1:0-13374 GCA_029853055.1 Scenedesmus sp. KT-U
AGTGATAGCTTAGGGCCTAGACCTCATCTGCAATCTGATCAGTAGTAGCCTACTACTTCAGTAGGCTACTGAGGCCAGGATGCCAGGATGCTAGCTGAGTACACTCATCAGGCAACTTGGCTTTGTCACACAAAGGTGCCAGTGGCATGTCTGTTGCCTGCATATTAGCACAAGCAGACTGCAGCCCAACAAAGGCTTTAACTTTGTTTGTCAAACTCATCATCAACATCATCGTCATCAGCACCATCATGTCCAAAAAAAGTTTGGATGGAACAGTGAAACAACTGCTGACAGCTAGCAATGTCTACAACTCTGGACATATGGCGTCAAACCGATGCTCTATGTGGCATGTACTGCAGCAATCGCATCCGATGGCAGCTGAGTTAGATGCAGCTATGCAAACAACTCCGAGTCTTGAGCCATTTGATGACAAGATCCACTGGCCAGTTGCACCATGACACCAACATTGTCATGTGATAGCGACACCAGACACAATGATCAGCAGGCATCTGCCACTGGCACAAGCTGTATGTTGCAGGGCAAAGCCACATCTTCAACACTGACAAAACTTGTTGAACATAGTGCCAAGAGCAACCGCGTTGATCACTGCCAGCAGCAAACAGCAGGCCACTGATTCAATCCAGTTCGGAACACTGGCTAGAGCATTGCTGGCAGCACAATGACTATCAAAAAAAGTATACTGTAGTCAGTGAGATGCACCTGGTGCTGCTTGGCAAGCCTTGCTGAGCTGGTGGCCAATCAACGTACAGGATGTGTCGTTTCGTACTTTTATTGGCAACAATCGGTGAGATATTTACGGCATGGCAATCGCATGGCATCTGAAGCCTGATCAACGCACCTCTGCAGAAGCATGCCCAGCACTGCATCTGGTACACATGCATACACAGCTTGCTCAGCAGCTTCAAGCTGGCAGTAAGGTTTTGCAAGAACCGCCGGTCGCGATGGTCGCAGCTTGCAGCCAACTTGGAGTTGCAGGCTTGGCTGGTCAAGCAAGAGCCTGTTGCAGGCCGTATCTAAGTTCATTGGCATATGCCAAAGAACTTGTATTTAGAAAGTGCTGCTGTCAGATGTTGAGCTACCCACGTCAACAGATGTGCAGGTGTCACGAACCAATCTGCTTTGGCAAAACACTTGTGCAGCGACTTGCTTTGCTGCATCATGCAGTGTATCATAGCTGCCATGGTGCCGGCAACATGCTTCAGCTTACAGCTACTACTGTGGTTGCAGGGCAGCTTGCACTGTGAGTTGCTTGACTTTCTTCAACATCAGTGCTCAGGTTGTGGTTGCTGTAGGCTGTGCCTGCCATCATGTTCGTTTCTCCAGGGTTTGAACATGGACTACAGGCACCTCATGCACCTGGCACCGACTCGGTCTGCAATGGCATTGCAGTGTGGGCAGCAGAACTCCTGAGCCTATAATCTTCATGTCGGAAGTTCCTGTGCAAGGACCACTTATCATGTTTCCTCAAGAGACACAGCACCTGTCCTGCAAAGCACCTTGCACAGCGGGTCAGGCAGCTTTCATCAAGTGCATGTGCACACTTGAAATGCTGGAAGCATGGCTGTTACCATTGTTGTGAGTTACTGGCAGTCACAGCTTGTTGTAGCAGGTAGCAGCACTCTGATTGGTAGACTGCTTCTTTGCATAAGGCAGTATACATTTGCACTGTACCGCTGCAGCTGCTGCCAGCAGTGCTGCCGCTGCCATGGGACTTGCATCATCATGATGGCACGGGGTAGGACCTGCCAACAAGGCCTTGTGCGGCAATTGACGACTGCTCCTGAGCCAGAGCCTCAATATGTACCGCATCTACCCTTGCATGGGCCCTGAGACCCTTGCATCCTGCAGACAGCACAGGCTGCTGGGCTGACATGCAGCAAGGCCCTAGCTGTGGTAGAGTGCCCTCACTGCATGCTGGGCAGACACAGCCACGTTAGGAATACTCATCACAGTCAGTAGACCCATAGTTGTGTGGTCAACAAGCTTCCCTAATCAGAGATTGATATGTAGTGTGGACATTGCTGTTACAGAGTTGTGCTGCACTTGCTGCATGGTCCGAAGCGTTTCTTGCAGGTGACAGTGACACTGCAGTTGCCATGCTTAGGCACCATAGCAGTCTGCTGACAATTGGCAGTCGATGGAGATGCAAGTAAACATCTTGCACGTGTACTTTGCATGTGTAATATGCAACAGAGCAAAGTGCCTCTCTGGCTGTGAATTCGACGGCAGAAATAGACCAGGGTTGCAGTTGCAACTGAGCATTATGGGGATGTTACGGGACTGACAAAATGTCTGTTGTGCTGAGCTGACTGTTAAGCAGTAGTAGAAATCAATCCAAGGTAATCACTGGCAACCAATCTCCAAGATACTCCGCTTCGCGCCTGCATCGCTGAGCACTACTGTTGCAAGTGCTGTTATCAGCAGGAAAGCGCAGTGCACTGTCTTAGTGGGCTGTCAGACCTAAAGTAGATGTAATTGATTGACCCATAGCTCGGTTGAGCCTGGATGATCCATGCACCGCAGGGCTCAACCATTGATGCTGAGAGTCAACAAGCAATGGTGAGCAACCGACGTGTGCGGTGAAGGCATTAGCACCCCTCACAGCAACTGTATTCACGCACGTTCTACTCTGCATACGCGGCTTTTCTGCGACCTTTGGAGGTATGCACCGGTGATGTGCCAGTACTGTTTAACTTAAGACAGCACCACACGCCTTAGCAAACACAGAAACAGTAAATTGAGGTAGTGAAATGTTTTCGTTGTCATGAAACTCCTGACCCCTCGCCGTGACAGACCAGCTGTACCATTCAGGCGTGTCTAACAGAATTCCGAGTAACTGATTCCCGGAGTACTTATGTTGGCGATGAGACCTGCAACCACACACAGAAGCAACAAGAGCGCTTGGTGTTAACAGGTAAGAATAAGCAAGCCATGCATCTATAAGCTCGTGGGACAGCGACCGTCCGGTACTGTCCACAACGGCATATCTGTAGACCGGACGTTCTGGCTATGAGACATCATACACATTACTTAGTAGCATAATTTGTTGTTTGATTGCGTTGCAGCTCGGTCGAGCACAATCATCGCCATGTTGACGATCAACGGCCGTTTGTCGGTTGCAGCTCTATGCAGCTTGCTGCCATTATGACCCCTAGACAGGCATGTAATCTTGCTTTGTATTTTATGTTTATGCCTCTTTGTTTTGTGCAGGCACCATGGCGAAGACAACGTACATTGTACTGGCCTGTCTGGCTTTCGCAGCAGTGGCAAATGCGAAGAGTAAGCAACCATTCATAAATCAATGCCATTGCAATACGTTGATTGAGTCCATGCACCAGCGCGCTTCAGTCAGCAGTGCGGTACAGTCGGTCAGCTGTGGTGGTTACGTCAACGTTCGGCAGGCAGCACCCGAACCGGTGCTCTGTACGTCTTACCGGCATGCCGAGTAACATGCTGCATCTGTACTTGCACTATCTTAGCTCACTCACTACTGTTGGTGACCATGCAGAGGGCAAGGACCGCTATGTCGACCCCAATGCCCCAGACTTCCCCAAGGGCTGGAATGACTTCCCAGGCAGGATCACACACATTTACTGCTACACCAACGGCATGGGCAACATTGCTGGTCTAGCATACAGAAACGAGTGGACTGGCTACAAGACCTTCTGCGACCGCCCAGCCAATGGCTACTACAGCACTGACTGCACTGCTCCCAACTGCCAGGCTCTGGTTCTGGGTCCCCTTGAGAACATTGTTCGCGTAGAGGCATGCAGGGGTGGCAAGTAAGTACTGCTGTGGTGCAATGAAGCACCAGAACTGCTTGAATGTAGTCGACTGCTGATAGCTCTGTTATGTCCTGCATCAGTAACCCTAGATACACACGACTGCTTTGTGCTAAACAACCTTTGATGTACAAGCATACATCTGATTCATATTCGGCTTATTACCTGTGTTTTTGGCAACTCTATGCTGGTACATTTGCCTGCTCCATTCAGACTGTGCAAAGTATCCTTAAACATCCTTCTTTCTATCATACATTGCAGGTACGGTTACACCAGCGTTGTGTTCACAACTGACCTTGGCAACACTCTGGCCTGTGGCAATGGTGACTTCAACGGCGTTCCTCCGGGCTATGATGGCTTTGGCTACGATTACCAGAAGGGCAAGTACGCCAAGGGTTACAGCCGTGGTCTGCTTGAGGAGACTGCTGATGTTGCTGGTGCTGATCTTGACTTCTACAGCAAGAAGGGCTACGGCTACGGCTGGGACAGGTGTGTACCATACACCACACAACTCCTTATATGAAGTGCTGCTGTGGCCTCAGCCCAGGTGCACATGACTTGTTTTGAGGCCCTTGGATGCTTGTGACCTGGTCTGACTCACTGCTTCCATGCCTGGGGTGCCCTCATCATGTCTTGTGGGGACACTGAATATAACAGTACAGGATGAGGTAACTCATACTTCTGTTCCCTCTGTAATTCTACGTGCAGCAAGTGCCAGGTGTATGAGCCCCCAAGCCAGCCAACCTGGGCTGATGACCATAATGACTGGTGGGCAGGTGGCTACAAGAGCGGCAAGTACGGCTATGCTCAGACAGGTGCATACAGCAAGAGCTGGAAGGCATACGACAGCTACTACCAGTACGCCGCCAAGGACGGCAAGAAGTCCTACTACTACAAGGACTACAACACTTACAAGAAGTACGCTGACGGCTGCGCCAACACCTGCGACTACACCCCCGACTACTACTACAGGCAGGTGTGGCCTCTGTCAAGCTTCAAGGTCAAGTGCGACAAGGACGATTCCAGTGGAACAAGAAGTACATGGCCCCTGTCCCCGTCAACGTCCTGCCAGTCACCCTGACCCTGACACTGGCCCCAGGCATCACCTGTGATATGGTGGACGAGGCAGCACTTGCTGGCAACCTCACTGCCTTGTTCAATGGATTGGAGGCTCTGGTCCCAGCTATTGGCGACATCACCGTTGACCCTGCCAGCATCCAGTGCACAGACGGTGTGGGCGGTGCCAACTCCACCATCACCCTTGACGTCGCCATCGGTGCAGCTGAGGGCTCTGATGTCACAGATGTCATCAACGGTCTGGAGGCTGTTGGTGTTGCACCTGGTGAAGACCTGTGCAGCACTGTGCTTGTTGGTGTATGCCCTGATGCTGTCCAGTCTCTTGTATTTGACTGGAGGTTCCCCAGCTTCAACCGCCTGCAGGCCATGTTGGTGGACCACCAGTTCCGCCAGAGCCTGAAGAAGTATGTCTCTATTGGAAGCAAGAGGGCATAAGCCTGTGATTGCTTGTAGAGTAGGTTTCTAGGCTGAGTCATTGCTTTTGTGAAAGTTCTGAAAAGTGAACTTCTGGTATGCTCTGTATTCAGATCACTCAGTGCAACTGTGGTTGAAACATACCACCCTGGTATTGAAAAATACCAAGTGCTTGTTAGGTGTCTGGCAGGTCCCCTGTCCTGCATGGTGCACCTTACTAATGTTCTGTGATTATATATGGCTTCCACAAGGGGTTGTGTTGCTGCTCACGAATTGTCTGTTGACAGTTGTCATCATTGTCTGCCAGCCAGCTTGATTGCCTGCAATCCGCATCTTCCTTGTTTGCCTTGTGATTCCCATTATGTTTATTGATGATGGGATGAATGAAATGTGTCATCGTTCCTGACTGTAACATTCAGTTCCATATTCAGTTACAGAGACAACAGCATCCGATGCTGAAGGGTCCAGCAAATGTGCCCTGTACTCAACTAGTTTCCCATTTGTGAATCTTGACAGCACGATCTCACAAACCATCCTCAGGCCAAACCAACCAGGCCAGGCTCTCCGGGCAACATTTGTCAACAAAATGTCCTGTGACCATTAGTGACTGCATGTACACATCTGTTGCACTAGACTATTGCACAACGCGACATGAGCCTCATGATGTACGGCTCAACGTTGATATACATAACACAGGGTCTGTCATATGGAAGACACTGTTGTGTATACAACTGACAAAGGTGTCCTTCATCATGAACAGATACGGTATCTATTCCACAGCAGCTCCCAAGATCTCCGTCAAGTTGTCGTTGCTTTGGCCATACAGGAACTTCTTGGTCAGCTGACTGCAGCCATACACCCTCAGCTTCTGCAGATGTACACACTGGTCTACTAGCCTGCCCAATGCACTCTCACTGATATCACGACAGAAGCTGACATCCAACTCTCTCAATGTATCCTTGCAGCTTCTCGCCAGTGCCTGCATCAAGACCGATGTTATGTGGTGCACACCATTCACACTGAGCACTTCCAGCACACCTCTGTCAGCAACAGCCATCAGTGAGGCATCTGTCAGCCAAATGCAGCGGCGGACTGTCAAGGCCCTGAGGTTGCGGCAGCCAGCAGCGATTGCTGTGAGGCCCGTGTCGGTGATGGCAGTGCATTCATCAAGGTACAGTTCCTCAAGAGCTGCTGAGGACTGACCAGCAGCCTGAGCACAGAACAGCAGCAACAGCGGCAAAAAGACCGCAGAACTACTCAGCCATGACCAGCAGACAGTAGACAGCCAGTGGAGCTGGCGTCAGCACAAGTCATGTCACACTGTGCAGGCAGGCATTTGCTGCATTACACTGGCATATCAAGGATGCAATAGCGCAAGGCTACAGAACACTGTCCTGCAGCATCTCAGTGAAGCATGCAGTGCTCCAGTTAATGCTCGAGTACCCTGTCATCATCACACCTGTGCTGTTGATCGTGGTGCTGCTGCAGCCAGTGCCATCAATCCATCATCATTCACTCCGGGGCACATCACCAAACTCAGAGCCCTCAGAGACTGACAGCGACCAGCAGCAGCGAGGACACCAGCATCAACCTGACACACAGAGATATAAGCAGACAGCAGCAGTAGCAGCAAACAGCTCAGCGATGACAGTAACCAGCATGGAGCCTGGTGACTGACTGCTCATGTAGTGCAGCAAGCAAGGCCCTGACACAACACTAACACCTAACCTGATTGGCATCACTGCTGCTTGCTGGCAGCCCCCCTCTTGATCAGTATCAATTCACTAACAGCCTCTACTGCTGGTGCTGGTGTATCACACTGAGTGTTGTTGGTTGGTTAGTAGTGCGACCCACCTCTGGTATCCCACTGAGTGCGAGTCTCTGCAGTGCCATCATCTGACTCAGCAGTGCAGCCAGTGAGTCACCAGGCAGCCCCCTGCAGTTCTTCAAGTCCAACACTGACAGCTGAGGAGCAACACAGGGAAGCTGGGACAGGAAGGCGCCTGCAGAGGTATGGGTGGAAGCACAGCAGCTGTTGACAGCAGGATGATTGGACCAAACGAGCTGTGAGGCACTGCCGGATGTCGGACATACCAGATGTTGTAGAGCTGCTATGTACAAATGACCGCTGTGCACAAGCAGGGTCAGGCAGATCACCACATCAGCCAGAGCATCAGACAGACACTACAGCCACCATGAGAGATAATGAAACGCAGGAGCAGCAGAAACACTGCAGGAACACGATAACAAACTGCAGGGCTGTACATACAACCGGCTGGCACTGCATGCTGCAGTAAACCCAGCAGTAAACCCACCAAGTGGTCACAGGAAGCATGCAGTACTGTCAGGACAGCAGATATATCAAAGACATCACTACGTGCAAGCGATTGCAAAAACAATAAGCGTACACGAGAGAAATTGGCAATACATACCCCTTGACAGACAACAAGTGACCACAAGGATAACTGCACAACTACCAACTCACAACTTGACCCTCAACAGTAACACCCACCTGTCAGCCTGGATGCATCAGGTACTGCAAGCTCTTTAAGATTGGGACAGGCTTGCACAAGCTTCAGCAATCCTGCATCACACAGTTTATAAGCACCTCCCAACCGCAACACTGCCAGCTGCTGCAGAGGACCCACAGCTGCTAGAGCAGCTGCAGCTGCATCAGTGAAGCCTCTGCCACAGTTCCCAAGCTCCAGGCGCTCCAACCTACACTGATGCTGTTGCTGCTGTCTCTGTGTGAAAGCAGCCAACACAGTGGAGGCTTCTTCTGCTGTCGCTGCTTCTGCTGCTGCAGCCCTCAGCTCCTGCTGCTGATCTACAACCTTGTGATCATCATCTGCAGGGTCGTCATCAGTGTTACTCACACCTGTTACTAACAGAGCTAGCAGCTGCAGCATTGCTGTTGGGTCCAGCTGCGTGCAGTTTGGCAGCACGAGCTCTGTTGTCAGATCTTGACCAAACAGCTGAGCAACTTCTGGTGACATCTTGCCCCGTGCACATACTGCTGCTGCTAGCTGACTGCGTATGGAGTCCGGCACGCCCCACAGACTGCTGACAGCTTGAATGTGCTGTGTAAGGAGATCCACAGCAATGCCAAACAGAGGTTTGACTTGACAGGCCTGACGGGCCCCAAGACTGGGGTCACGTGTGGGGACCCACTCAACATCATCAGCTGCAGGACGTAACACATGACACCACATGATAACAGTAACAGCAGTTGCAGTGGTCAGAATGATCCGCACATGCATGCCATGTAACCTCAGCAACAGATTCGTATGATGCACTCGCATGTGAAACAGTAGCAGTAAGACGACCAGCTGAGCTGCAGGAGAAGCGCCTGTTGGGGTTCCTGCAGACCACCTGCTTCTACTTCCCAGCAGGTGCCAGCAAGTAATCACAGCTTTACAACTTACTACAACAACCCTGCCACTGATGCAGGCTGCATCGCATGCATTCTGGCCAGCAAGCTCGCTGAACAAAGCCAACTGTGCTACTGCTGGCTCGGCTGTGCAAGAACAGCACTGCATCTGTGGTGTCAACTGCTCAGAGCTTTATAGAAGCCTGGCAGATTGGACACCATTATTGCAGTGGTAGTCTGAACAACTCGTTATCACTCTCTGCAGTGCTGGCGAGTCTGCATAACTAGCGATCCTGCAGCATTGTTCTGAACTAGTTACTGCTATTACAGCAGAACAGGTGCTGTGTTTCGCACAGAGCACAGTTGCCGCCTACCTGTTTCTTGTGCTGCTTGCTGCAGTTGCTTGTTTCGTTGTTCTACGGCTGCCTGTCGAGCATTCACCAACTCAACTGCACTGCTCCAGGGACCAAGTGAGCGTGCCTGCAGAAATGATGCGCAGGACAACCTACTCAGGCGCTGCAGGAGCTCACGATCATTTGCATGAACTGTAGATAGCCTACCTAAGCTGCGTTGTGGTTCACCGAATGCCTGTAACTTTCATCAGTCAACAGGAGCCCGGGCATAAGCTGCTGTTACAGGACCATGTAGCAAGCTGTGATAGGGTGAGGAAGTGACTATGATCCTGAATGGGGAGCGCACCTCATTGCTGCCAACATGCACACCCCCATCGTCCTCTGCTTCATCGTTGAAGTTTGCGAAGTGCGCGGCACGCCTGTGCACCATGAATAGCATGTCATGTTACAGCCCGCCAACAGCAGGGGGAGCGACTGTATGTTGTTTCCACAACTCATTCCTGTTGCCACCAAAGACGGCGATATGTACTCTCATCATGACAAAATACATGACCAGGTTCACTTTTGTGCTTAAAGGTCCTTATCGACATTGGCATGGAGAGAAGTCACCTGCGAGCAATGTCTGCGAATTCCTCTCTTCGCTGCGCTCCTGGCCTTGCGTTCTGCTGGTTCTGTTCTTCTGGGGCGTTATCATCTGTCCCGGCGTCGACTCCAGACCGTGCACGCTTCCTTGCCATTGCCACAGTCGATGTGGTGTAGCAGCTCAGGCGACCCCTGACAGGCAATCAATGGTCAATGTACCTGAGTTATACCCAATAAGCAGCTGCAATGTTTGTACAAAGCAGAACCGCCTGGTCAGGCAGCCGAAAGCCACAGCACGCAGAACAGCAACGGTTGCGTTTAGTCACGCCTGCTCGAATTCTTCTCACCAGAACAGCCAACGAGAGTAGAGGCATTTCCAGCAAGTGCTTGTTATGATGGCGGTGAAGTAAGTTCGCCAATGACTTCCATCATGTCGACCTCGCTTGGACTCCCAACTGGTGCGCAAATTCTGCGCACGCTAGCAGACAAGGGGTTATGGCAAAAACAGTTCTCTAAAGATGTCATACAACGTCTGGTGGTCTGGTTTTTTGGAATGACCGTGATTGGTGAGCTGTTGATTTCACACTCCTGCTACTTCGGACGCTTCCATCCATTTCACACTTTGTATATTGCAAAGATTGAAACAATCATGCATCAATTTGTATCTTGCAGGTCAACTATGGCTCTGGCCTTTGATTATGATCGCTGCTTGCACTGGACCTTGGTGGATTTCGGTGCTCTTAGCCAGGTACGATATGCAATGACAGCAAGGCTGCTGGTCAGTACTTTGCTGGTAGTCTTGCTGATAGCCCACGCATTATGCTGACGTATGCTCGCTTTCTGTTGTATTGCAGCTACATGTTTTGGATACTTTGCGGGCCTGGACGAAAAGCAGCTGAAAATGAGGCTCCTTATCATGCTCCCTGGAGGCAGTGAGTATCCGTGACTGCTATCGGCACTCCGAGCATTGTGTTCCGAAACATACGGTCTTCCTTCATGGTGGCCCTACGTGCCTCGTATCGATCTTAGAGCATTGGTGCATCTATCGTAGCAACAAATGGCAGCTGCAATCTCGGTTGCCTCCGCTCAATGTACATTGTGGGTTCTGGTCAGCCAGCAGCAGCTTGAGGCCACCTTGCACCTAGCAGAATTGCAGCGCTGGCATCTGCGTGGCGCATCAGGTTTCCGAACCTTACCTTACACGAGCCATGTGAGAGGGCCTCAGTGATCGTTAAGTTCGGCATGTTGGCCGCAAGCAGCAGATCAAACTGTAGTTAGAGGTGTTCCTTGGTAGCAGCTGTTGATCAAGTGAGCCCTTGTTGTGTGGCACATCATCACCTCAACAGCTTATGCTCACAAAATGTCGCACGTTCTTGCTGCCTGCCCGTTGCTTGCAGTCTGCCTGTTTGGCAGCACATGGGCAACTACCTGAATGCCCGCCTGATCAAGACGGCAGATCTGGACCCACAAGGCCGTTACATCTTTGCAGCGTACCCACATGGCATATCAGCAATCAGCGGCTGGGTCTGCTTTGCAACCGAGGCAGCAGGGTTCAGCAGGCTCTTCCCAGGTAGGACAAACAGCAGCTGTGCACACATCAAAGACAGAACAAGCTACAGTATGAGAGGTTTATTGCCAGGGAGCACAGCACCAGAGCTGCAGCAGCATGTGTGTTGTCTACACCTGTCTGTTATCCAGCCAGCTCAGTGAGTCAAGCAGCATGATACTGCAGCTGCCTATTAGTTGCAAAAGTCCCCTTGCTGCATGGTTGCTGTGTGGTCGCTGAGCTTTGGTTCCCTGCTTCACATCTCTGCTGCATCTGCTCTCGTGTCTCAACAGGCATCCGGCCCTGGTGTATGACCCTAGCCAGCAACTTCAAGTGTCCTGGTATCAGAGAGTACTGCCTCATGTACGGCCTCAGGAGCTGTGAGCGGCGGTCATGTATCAGCATGCTGCGCAAGCCAGGCTCAGCTATTGTGATCTATCCTGGAGGTGCTGCTGAAGCACTTGTCACTGAACAAGGACACTTCAACCTGGTAAGCAGAACAGATCTGTTTCTGTGCAAATCTTGATGTTATTGGCAGCTCCTGCTTGCAGCAGTCAGCTGTGCAGCATCATATCCTGCAATGCACTATCAATGGTAGATGGTTCAGAAACTGAAGTTTGGGTCATTAGTGCCCCCAAGCATTCCACATATGTGGCTCAATGTATTGTTGCAGGTTCTGAAACGGCGCAAGGGTTTTGTCCGCATCGCTGTCATGACGGGTGCCAGCCTGGTGCCCATCTTTGGCTTTGGTGAAACAGACCTGTTTGAAACCTACGTGCCAGACCCTCACAGCACAGTCGCCAAGCTGCAGCGTCTCAGCCACCGCTACTGGGGCACAAGTCAGCCAGTATTCAAAGGCAGTGGGATATTCACGGACAGTGGACTACTGCCATTTCGTAAGCCCATCACAACAGTCGTTGGAGCACCTATAGCTGTCAATAAGATGGATCCTAAGGAGGTGAGCGGGAATATCTTGGGGTACTCTCACCCTTGGGGCTAGGGGTTATAAATTCAAACTTTGGGATATACTTGGCTGCTGTTATCAACCCTTGGTATATACTTAGCTTTGCTGTGAAATGTTGTGCAGTACCTGACATAAGTCGACCTCACTCACTGACTAGTTGTTGCCCGATATGCTGGTTGACAATGGCTTCAGGTTGGAGAGGATGTTTTCAACAAGTCAGTAGATGAGCTTCATGAGAAGTATGTAGCTGCTTTGGTCAAACTGTTTGATGACTGGAAAGACAAGCTGGCGCCAAACCGCAGGGCAGACATCAAACTGGTGTCGTAAGACCTTGAAGGATTGTGCCAGCTGTTGGCCACAACCGCAATCTGACAGAGTCGCAGCAGCAGAGGCAATAGCAGGGCTGGAGGCAACATCATCATAACCTGTGTAGGCAGTTGCTACATCATTAAACTGTCATGTGCGGCGAGGCAGCTGTACCACCCTGCTTTCATCATCAGCAACTGCTGTTGCTATTTTTGAGCTGCAGTGTCTGTCTGAATAAGCGCATGTGCCAGCAGTACTGCGGGTGATTGCTTGTATGTAGTCTGTACAACAGTATATAGGGCTGGTTCTTGTTGATGCACGAGCATTGTCAGTTCATGTGTGTGCCGCTCTGCACTGCTGTATCATCAGACGTTGTTGTACCATCAGTGGTTCCCTGCTTGTGGGGGTGAGCTGTTTCATCAGAGTGCATGTTACACTCAGCACAATCCAAGTGCGCCTGGGCCCATACGCCACTTCACCTTTGCCATTGCAAGCTCTTGAAGCATAGTGGATGCTTGCAACCATATTCAAGGTTTATTGCATCATGTGTCGGGAGCATTTTTGTCCAAGGTGATTTCATCATGGTGTATCTCAGAGAATGGAGTACCACCTTTCCTGGCAAGTACTTGCATAAGGTATCACGATAGAACTGTCAGGTGCACATGTGGGATCAGGTGTTCCAGACAGTTGGCATGTGGCGGCTGCAGCAGCATGCACAAGACATGAGGCCTGCGGTAGAGTTGTTCATCGTAGCCTGTACCTGAAGTGATGTGGTTCAAGGCTGTGTGACGTGCTGCTCATGGGTTCAGGATTGAACAACAGCGGTAACAGATGCTAGTAAGTGAGGGATCAACCAGATATGTATATATTGTATGTGTGGATTGCTGTGTTACAATGTCTGAGTGGGTTGTGCATCACACGACCACTTTGCCTGTTGTGTTTGGTTTCTGTTGCACGTT
>JARWLF010002175.1:0-10204 GCA_029853055.1 Scenedesmus sp. KT-U
TTCACTTTGCATCGCATATCAGACAATGCATGTTGACCTTAGCACAAGTCTTGGAGCCTGTTGTTGCCATGATACGGTAACCAGTTTACGTTGTTGTGTTTATCATGGGGTAGATAATTGCAGCCTGTCAGGCGGCTGCATGATTCCGTACACTCGTACTAGAATGGTAGGAGTGTTTTGTCATGGATCTGCATTAGTTCAGTCAGGTCAGCAGTAGAGATGTAGTGGATTAATGCCAGTCAAGATGGACTTGCTTGTGGTTACGCATATGCAAGATATTGCATGATGCCGCCAGCACAATAATTGGTAGGCTGCTGTACTCATGTTGTTGTGTTTCTTTGGAGCTGTGAGGTGTGAAGGAATAATATGGCTTTGACAGGGAGTCAGTGTCTGGAGCCATAGTGCGGTAACACTCTCAATTGTGTCGCTTGCTATATTGTGTGCACGATGTGAATGCACATGTGTTGTGAGTCAGCATCATTGAGTGGATGTGGAGTAGTGCATCAGGGAGTTAGGTGCCACATGAGCCACAGCGGCAGTAGCTGGAGCTGTATGATCGAATTTGAAAGTTTCTTGAAGTAACTGATCATGTTGCAGCCTGGTGTTTCATATTGTGGTGCAGCTGTCGGCAGCACATTCGTCTAGTCCAACTCCGGTTCCTTGTTACAGGTGAGCAGAGAGGAGGTTGTAAGGCGGCACAGCCACCTATGATGGCAGCAAGGCCAAATCAGCATGATCTCGTCAGCAATCGCTGCCCAGGGAGTGTGTCTTTCAACTGCCCGTGCTTCAGGTTACATCGAGTTCAACTCAACTCAAGTTGAGTGTTGATGACAAAATCACTACCAGGCCTGCCTTTACACAACAGTTCAGGGGTCGCATCTTCGTCGTCCGAAACGTTTCGGAGGCGCCGAAGGCGCCCTCGAAACGAAGGAGTCCGATCTCGGTCGTCCGGTGAGACGAAGAATTGTACCGCTTGCCCACTAGTACAGTACTGCCGGGACGATTTACAGGCCCGAAGTACCGCTTTGAATCGAAGCTCCCGACCACCTGTCATCCATCTGGATGAAACTCCCCTGCGGAAGATGCGACCCCTGCAACTGTTGTGTTGAAGGGTATTTTACGTCAGCAACCATTGGCATGTTGGCAGCTATGATGCTGTCAGTGCTCAGCACTGCTTAAGTCACTTGCTCAGACCAACGGGGGTTGTGGGTGAAGGCAGTGTAGCATGTTCCACAGCAGCCAACTACATCAGACCATACGCATGGGCCATGGCCCACTGATCAGCGAGCACTGGAATACCTCTTTGCTGCTTTTGCAGAATATTGACATCGTCTGACATGGACTACCACTTTTCAACCAAAATCCAAATATCAGCACACTGTGCAACGAGTCGTTGCCCACATAGCAAGCGCAAACACATGCACTTACAGACTCCAAAACTTACTGGTGACACAGATTCACTGAGTCCAATGGACACTCACAGAAGGTCACAACAGAGGTCACCTCGCAACTTGCATACCACAAAATTACTCCAGACCAGTCAAGTCCACCCTCAACAGACCAGGCTGAGGCTGTCTGTACCTCAGCCTCAGCTCCTGCAGCACTGTCTCAACAGCAGGCAGCAACCTTGGACCAGGAGGCCCCTTGGTGTGCTTACCAACACCCACAATGATACTCACTGAGATCTGACCATGTGCTGCTAGAGCTGATAGCTGCTTCGGTAACTCAGAAGGTCAATGACGTTGGTAGTGCCGTTAGTACTAGGGTTATACTGCTGGTGCTTGTGAGCCGGTGCAGCTGATGCTGTGGATGAGGATAGGGCGGTGTTGCGTTGTGTGAAGATCTGTTGGCTGGCTCGTTGATGTGCTTGCCACATCTTATGAGCAGCTTCCTTGCCTTTGGCTGAGAGCTCCTTGGCCAGGGCCTTGTTGCCTGTTGGGTGTAGAGCAACAGCAGGAAGGGCAGATTCAGCGTACATATCACTGCAAGTGGCATTGCTGTGCATGCATTCCAGTGCACATATGATGTACATGATTTTGGACTCACTTGTATCAACTGCAGACATTTTGTGTAGCTCTGTACATAGGCGTGTAACATTTCTCCAATCTCTCAGCCACAAGATGCGCAAGGGTGATTACCTGCCAAGTAGGCAATAGTTGCCTGGTGGAAGCATGCATTACGGACTCGAGCGTGATCACTGGCCTCAGCACGTGCATCAGCGTATTCCTGAGACACTGCTGCTCCTGTCTTGACCCAGGGAACAGCTTCTGATGCTGCTGTATGGTGGTTGCTGCTGCTACTGTTGTTGCTGTACTGCTGCTGCGGTCTCTGATGCGTGTTGGATGATCTTGCAGGTGGAGCAGGTGTAGCTGCTGCTTTCTTTGCTACTGTGGCCCAGCTGCTGATGCTACTGCTGGTTGTACTGTTGTCGTTATGAGCGCGGTCACCAGCAGCTGCTGTTGCTAACGAAGGCCAGTCCTGTAATGGTTGCTGTATGGCTGGCCTAGCAGGATATGCTGCTGATGGTCTGCTGCTGCTGGACTTTGAGCCAGGAATATCAGGCGTTTTCTGCTCGTAGTCCATCTCAGTCAGTATGTTCAGTGTATCTCGTAGTTGATAGTTGCAGGCTTCGTATAGCTGCTGCAGCATGGGCTTGCTGTAGGTTGGGTACCAAGCATGCAGCAACCCAACTGCTTGATCTGTTTCTACTGCTAGACTGGACCATTCCTGATCTGCGTCAGCTGCTTGTTTTGAAGTCCTCGCTGATGAGTTCAACAGCTCCTGGTCAAACTGTTGCTGAGAGGGCCACTGCCACGGCTGGTCAGACTGCCCTGCTGCGGCTTCATGTTCTTCATGCCACGCTTCTGCGTCGTAGTACACCCAATTGCCAGCCTCATCATGATAACCTTCCTCGTAAGACTCGTCTTGCCACTCCTCGCCACCATCCACCTGTGCTCCAGCAGCCTGTTCATTAGTCTGCTGTCTGAGCTGTTCTTCCGGGGTTTCAGCTGCAGGTAGATCAGAACACGGCTGCGCTACGGACTGAGTAGTTTTCTTAGAGTTTGTGGATGGTACAAATTCGGCTGCAGCAGCCCTGAGGGTGGACATTGGCAAGTGCGAGTCAGCGATGCTAGTTCTTGAGAGTTACAACAAACATCGAGTGCTGGTCGATGCACAAACGAGCATTCTAGATTAATGCTCAATTAGTCTTTTCATTTACTGTGGACTCGAAGCACGGTATTCAGACCTTGTGAAGGGTTCACCACCTGATGCCTGTACTGCTGCTGACAGTAGATTCCAGGCTGGCCTGTGCAGCCCACATGGCAACGTTTCTGATTGGAAACCCAACGAAAAACACATGTGTACTATAAGCAACGAGTAAGTCAGTTTCACAGTTTCACAGTCCTCGAAGCTGCCCATCAACCATCAATAGCAGCAAATCATTCTGAACTCTGCTCGAGTCTTCAATCACATTCGGGATATATAGCATAACATCAACTATGCGTATGTTCCACAGGACTATCAACTGCAACAACCACCTTCCCAACACTCCGCCCAGACTGCAGATACGCAAGTGCTTCTGGCAACTGCTCAAACCCAAAAACCTTCCCAACCACAGGTGCATCAAGCCCCAAACCATCTATCCTATCATATAACTCTGCCAACATGTCCAACTTGTCATACAACCATATCAGGTTAAACCCTATAACACCTTTGTTATCCCCAGGCATGTTGATAACGTCCAACTTGGGCCGATTCAACCAACCCCAAACCAGCTTTACTAAACCCCACAGGGATGCCGGTGCAGCAAGCAATGCAGCAGGGTTCAGTGTGAGCTTGAGCCCTGGTTTAGGGGTTAAGCTGCCAGCACCAAAGATGACATGTCTTCCACAAGGGTTTAATGCGTCATAACTAGGTTTGAAGTAGGGCCCAGGGCCTAAGCTGTCTAGTATAACATCGAACCCTGCGCGGCCTGATTTCTGAAGAAAGTCGGCTATCTGCTGCTTGGCGGCTGCTTCATTAGTTACCCGCGTAGCAAACTCCATGTACTGCTGGCTCTGTTGCTGCTGCAGGGGCTCCTGAATTGACTGCTGCTTCTCTCCCAGTGAAGCAGCATTGCCTGATGGTCTACTCCTGCTGCTGTTGTTAGTGCCATACATCTTTTCTAGCATTCGAACCTTTTCAGAAGATCCTACCAGGCCTAATACAGTTGATCCAGTTCTTTCCAGTATCTGCAAAGCTTGCAAGCCCACCCCGCCTGCTGCTGAATGCACCAGCACAGCCTGACCCGGCCTATAACCCCCACAATTGAGTAACCCAAACGCTGCCGTCAGGGTTTGAACTGGGTACCCGGCGGCTTCCTCGAAAGACCAAGGTTTAGGGGTCTGAGGGATGGGTCTTAGGTAGTCTCCGGGTATCGTGACATGACTAGCAAAAGCTCCGAAGCGTAGGACGCCTAGAACTGAATCGCCTGGCTTATACTGCTGCTGCTGCTGCTGGGGTGCTGTGTTGGTGTGGATTGTAGTGGTTGCTGCTGCTTGCTGTGTTGGTTTGTTTAGTGCTTCTGCTGTTTGTAATACGATGCCGCTGAACTCTAAACCTGGTATGAAATTACCTTTGGGTGCTGCTTTGTAGAGGCCCAGGCAACAGAAGACATCTGCAGTACAACACGCAGCATATTGCAGGCTGTGTGAGACTGTAGTTGAGAGAGTTGATTGAAGACATTGTCAACAAGAGCATGCTAGCATTTTGGTGTGTGCAGCAGCAGATTCCGAGGCTGCTAGATGGCAATCATGTTGGTTATCAGTGGACTCATGAGCTGATTTGTTGAAGACAGAGAATGCTGCCAGCAAACTCATGCAGGTAGTAGCAGCATTGCACAGCAAGCACAACTGCTGTGGTGCAGGAGGCAATTGCATCTTGCACGATGTTGCGACGTCCAGCCTGCAGCTCTTAGCAGTGCGCTGGATCCATCTGAGATGAAAAGCTACATTTCACTGCGCAGCAACCAGGGCTGGTGGCATATATCAGGACATGGCTGGTTGCCAGCACAACACTGTACCTGCAAAGTTCAGGCCCAATGCCTTCACTTCTACCAGCACTTCACCAGGCTGTAAAGACGGCATGGGCTCCTCTATCAACCTCAAACTGTTCATGTCGCCCTGCTTGGTGATATGCCAGGCTTTTCTAGTGCTAGGAGTAGTTGATGGCTTTGCTGTTGCATCAGCTTGAACAGCTGTAGCCTCCTGTATCGCAGACACTTTCTGAGGAGCCATACGCGCATACAAGGAGCTTCTGCGGGTCACATACAGACGTTTCATATCATGGCTGCGCAGCAAGGAAGCCTTATAGCCGCTGTGCCCAGCGGGCGCGTACTGCATCGCTCGATGACCCTGATTCTTGCCGGACAGTGCCCCCAGATGACAGTAGACTTGGTGAAGCTGTTACATTGTAGTAACTTTTGCCAACAAGCGTACAGAGTGAGACGAGTCTGCCGCATGCCAGCGAATACCATCATCCAGGGTATCAGGGACTAACAGGGGTTGATGAGCAGTACTTATCAAGCTGTCACGGTACAAACTCCCATAATACTGCATAGAGCGCTTGCAAAGATTAAGAATGCTACACTTCATGTCCACATTGCAGCCAACGCACTGATCTCTAGCATGGCGCTCTGCTTCAGCAGCTGTTCTCCTGCTCCAATTGAGTTCGCCAGATGCAACTCAGCCACGGCACTCGCACATACCATCGCAAGATCTCGACAATCTTCAAGTAAAAGTGAACGTTTGTCAGCCAGAGCACCAGCATCCTGGCCACAGCAGCATCTCAACATCGACAGGCAAGCTATTAAGGGCAGGGTTGTGAGCACTAAGGTCCTAGGACGTAGAGCACTCCTTGGTAAGTCGTTTACACTCCGCCGGTTGTCAAACGTACTGCAAGCTGCAAGAGGTGGTAAATACTTCCATTATGCCCACCCTTGAGGCTGCAAATCAGTGCAACTCTTGTTACACAGATATGATGCACCAGAAAGAATAGAACCTGGACCTCGGCTACACCATGCTTTTGTGAGCACATCACCCAGCAACAGCATCATACTAGACTGATAGATACATCCTAAACCAGTTCAACAGCCACATGTTGCTATTGTGTTCTGTTCTCAGGTGGCCTGGCGCCCTGCTACTGCAGCTGTCAGTCCTGCAGTCACTCCCGCAACAGCTGGTATGATTCATACTTTGCTTTCAACATGGCGCATGGCATGGAGGAGTACGAACAGGCCATTGGGCCCCTGAAACAAGCTCTCTTCAAGCAGCTACTGACACCACTGGTTGACAGCGCTGCTAGCACGACTGACAGCAACAGTTCTGATGGTGCCCATTTTCTTGAAGTCGGCATAGGCACTGGTGGGTAGGTTCAAGTAGCATCAGATCTATCCTGATTGTATACTATTTATCCTATACAATGTATGATACAAGTGTTTGAAGCTATAGTGCTTGTGGCAGCGAGAAGAGTCCCTTGTCTGGCAAAGTAGTTCTGGTATTGAGCTCTGGAATGTTGGACTTGAGCTGTGTCGCTGGCACATCATTGCATAATGTGATGTGTGCTGTTGTGATTGCACCACCTCCAAAGCTTTCCTCTGTGTTGCTGGCCTCTTGCAGCCCCCAACCTGCCGTACTACACTGATATCCTTGCACAACCAACAGCACTATCAGCACCAGTATCCAGTACAGCAGTATCTCCAGCAGTAACAGTCTCAGCAGCACTAAACAGTGTACCAGCTGCTCAACAACAGCAGCAGCAGCAACCGCAGCAGACAGCCTCCTGGACTATAACAGGTATAGAACCCAACCCTGCCATGTGGTCATATGCACAGTCGGCAGCTGAACAGGCAGGACTCCACAAACAGCAGCTGCAGCTGGTAGCGGATGATGCACAACAGATGCCCTTCGCGGACAACACGTTTGATGCAGCTGTCATTACACTGGTGGGTGGGGCTCCTACATACCGCGTGTCTCTGCTAGCTGGATGCCTGTTGTTGGAGTCTACAGATGTAGCGTGGTTGCTTCCTGGCTGTGTTGCTTCAGCAGCGTGGGAATTTTGCAGCAGCACAAGGCCACCTGCGCTCACTGAAGAGCTATCCAAGAGGACTATACACTTAGTAGAGAGTATGCATTGGCACAACAGCAACCATTATGATATTCATCTTGACCCAAAAAAACCTTCGTCGTTGCTGCTATTTCTAGGTACTCTGTTCACTCCCAGATCCCCAAGCTGCTGTGTCTGAAGTTATTCGAGTGCTCAAGCCTGGGGGCCATCTACTGCTCATAGAACATGTCATAGCACCCCAGCTAAGTTGGTTACAAGTGCAACAGCGGCTGCTGAATCCGCTACAGCAGCTTCTAGCAGATAACTGTCATCTGACAAGGAACACTGCAGCATTAGTACAAGGCAGCGGGTTGGTGCCGCAGCCGCTGCAGTTACCAGATAGATTGCATGGTGTGCATGGGTTGCAGGTAGTAAGGGGTGTTGATGCTGCAGCAGAAAGTAGTGCAGTACAAGCGGTACAAAGCAGTGATAGGAGTGGTGTAAGCATTACTCGGGCACTGCCTGGATCCCTGCAGGCAGCAGGTGCCTTGGTGCGATTTGAAGTTGATGGTATGGGGCTGATAGCACCTCATATAGCGGGTATACTGCAGAAACCTAGCATATATGCATGAGTAAGCAAGGTGTACTTGCTGGTCAGATCTGCCACCAAATGTGTCCTGCAGTACAAACTTTGTACACTCCTGCGGCAGGAGTGCCAGGCATCTTGGTGAAGATGGCAATGCTGCTGTAGGTCTGTACAAAATCACGTGGCAGCACTTGTGTGCCATACTTATGCTGATCGAGGAAGGAAGACAGGTTTGTCCATCGTGGTGTGCTGGTTTGCAGGTGGTGATCGCACTGGTCGTCAGGCACGTGTGCTGTACTGTTACTGTACGACGATGATCATTGCGACTTCAACACTGAAGCACCTCACGGTCGTATGGAGGTATCCTGTGTCTTTCATCCTTACACCTGTCTGGCCACCGTTGGACGCCTTGCTCAGAATGCAGTCACTGCAGTTCCGGTTGCGAACCAAATCACGCAAGCCTTGGTATGCGCCAGCAGACTAGTAATGCAATGCCTAGGTGTTATTTGACAGACTAGTTGCTGCGATGCCGGTAGAGAGTAACCTCATTGCAGCCATCTATCTCACGGGAATAGAGGCTCATGCACTACTCCAGGCGGATGCATGGCTGAAACTCCTCGATCTCAACGAACAGGTAGCAAAGCACCAGTTTCGTGACCTAGGAGCCGTGTGCGGCATCTTAGGGCCCGGTGATACAGTCCGCCTCGTCCAAGTGACCAACTTCGCTGCGGCAGTTGACAAAGAAGGCAAGATTGCCGATAACGCTGTTTATCATGCATGTCATACGCAAAGGCATTGGCTCACATCGGGCCAGCTCGTCTCCACAGGTGTCATCGACTTCACCAAGTCAAGATTTGCCTGCAGAGATGGCAACAGCTGCTTCATGGACAACTGCACCCATCTATCAAACCTGCTGCCTCCTTCAATACAGTTAGAAGATTCCACCAACATGACTGCCAGCCAATGGCAGGCAGCACTGCAGCAACTTGAGCAGCGCATAGCAGAGGGGCACTGGCAGTGTATGGGACAACTGGTTACACCACAGCTGTCAGCAAAAGAGGTTCGTTGCTCAGCACGATTCAGCTCAATTCCATACTTCTCCTCGATATAACAGCAAGTCGTCAATGGTTCTTCATCATTCATTATATGGGCAACATGACATAGTACAGTCGAGGTGGACAGTAGGCTGCCGTGTGTCTCCTACTCCAGACGTCGTTGGCTCTCAGTGCCAGTTGGCATGGCAGCTATATACCCACTAGTCACCTTGTCAGAGTTGTCTACCAGAAGCAATCACATCAGCATGTCTACTTTCTGATCTGTTGCCTCACGAGCATACTGAGCCCAGCTGTTTCATCTTCAGGTGGTCAGAACAATGCTGAGGTTGTGGACCTTCAACTATTGTTATGAGCAGCTGCTGCCAGTACACCAGCTGCTAACAACATATCACTACAACATGACACAGCTACCAGCGTTACTAACACACCTGCGACCCCAAAATAACACGTCAATAACAACCTGTTATAACAGCAGCGGCGGCAGTGGCAGAGACCCCAGCAGTGTTGATTGGAGTCAGCTGCTGCATTGTGATAAGCGTCCAATGCAAGCAGAAGTCGAGCAAGCATGGCGGGATGTGCTGCCTGCCATGCCGCAGCAGGACATTTTGCCAATGCTGCATTTGTTAGCCACAGCAATGGTCAACATGCAGCACTTGGCAGAACAAAAGTTAGAGACAAGGTTGTTTGAGCTGTTGCAGCAGCAGTGGCAGCAGCTACAAAGTGACAAGCACCAGCAGCAGCAGCTGCAAGTCAATGAAGGTGCTATTCAGCAGCAACAGCGGCAGCAGCAGCAGGTGGCAGCACTGAAGCGAGCAGCAGCTGAGGTGATTGAATCACAGGATGAGTCCAGCCCAGTCTCAAAAAGACCTCGAACAGGCACCGAAGATAATAAGCCTGCAGCACCGACAGCAGCAGCAGCAGTGGTACATGCATCTACCATGAAGTCTGGATTGTCAACAGCAGCAGAAGTACCGTCCAGAACTGCAGATGCTGCAGCAGCAGGGATAACAACTTCTGCCATCCCCGTAGCAGCAGCTCCATCACCACCCCCACCACCACCACCAGCAGCAGCAGTGCCTTCGTCACCTACATCAACAACAGACACACCTCCGACACCATCTCCTGCTGCAACTGCAAAGTCACCCGCTGCTGCTGCTGCTGCTCCCAAGTTGGCACCACCACCAGCAGCAGCAGGAAAGGTGCCTCAAAGCAGCAGGCCGGCAGCAGCAGCAGCAAGGAAAGTGTCTGAAAAAAGCACAACAGCAGCAGCAACACTAAGTCCTGCTCCAACCGAGATCATCAATAGATCCGGCCAGAAGCCTCAAGCTGCTGCTATGACAGCACCACCACCACCACTGTCACCACCACCAGCATCAGCAGCAAGCAAACAAACAGCGGCAGATAAACCACTAGTGACAACAGCGACAAAGAAAGCAGGTACAGCAGCACGACAGGTTTCCACAACACCGCCCAGCAAGCT
>JARWLF010002176.1:0-17029 GCA_029853055.1 Scenedesmus sp. KT-U
TTTTCTTTTGTGCTTGCGTTGTGTCTGCAGATCGGTGACATCTGTGATTGGGAGTTCCTGTCACAAGCAGTCACTGGCTTCAAGCCCGATGCCATTGTGCACTTTGGCGAGCAGCGCAGTGCACCTTACTCCATGATCGACCGCCAGAGGGCAGTCTTCACACAGCATAACAACGTCATTGGAAACATTAATGTCATGTTTGCCATCAAGGAGCTGGTACCAGGTACGCCCCCGGCACTCCTCCTTGTTGCACTTGTATATGCATAGCAGGATAGGTGTCTTGGGTCCTTCAACCACTGTGCATCCCACATAAGACAAAGTTTGCAGTTAGCAGACTTCAGCCAGCTATTAATTCACCAAGCGTGGCAGCTGGAAGCTGTTCTTGTGACTTGCTACACATCAACAGCATGCACAACATCTGTGTGTACACGGTCCATGTATGTTGATGTCACTTTGTCCTGCAGACTGCCACCTTGTGAAGCTTGGTACTATGGGTGAGTACGGCACCCCCAACATCGACATTGAGGAGGGCTTCATCACAATCAACCACAATGGACGCAGCGATACTCTGCCATACCCCAAGCAGGGCAACAGCTTCTATCACCTCAGCAAGATTCACGACAGCCACAACATCCACTTTGCTACCAAGGCATGGAAGCTAGCAGCCACAGACCTGAACCAGGTGTGCAGGGTAGCAGTGCTCTGGGTAGTTGTGGGGGTCTCGGTTGCGTCACATCACAAGGAAGCAATCAGCAGCAACCAGCAGAGTGTCTGCTTTGCAAGGACACATGATTGCATGCCCAGAGCAGCTGGTGTTGATGTCAACATTGAGATATGTCTGTGCTGTGTTGCTATCGCTGCAGGGTGTTGTTTATGGTGTGCGAACAGACGAGACAGTAGCACATCCTGCTCTCATCAACCGTTACGACTATGACGGTATCTTTGGCACAGCTCTGAACCGCTTTGTGGTACAAGCTGCAGTGGGTCACCCACTAACAGTGTATGGCAAGGGTGGACAGACACGTGGCTTCCTGGATATCCGCGATACAGGTGGGGCCGCTAGCTTTGCAACCCATGGCACTGGCAACTTGGGACAGTGGTAGACGCCTCTATTGTGGACGTCTGTGGGTGGCAATGCTGAGTATGAGTTGTTCTGTGAGGGTTGCCAGTATGATGGTGCAGTCGCTGCATGCTATTGGACTGCTGGTTGGCTTTGTTATCAGACGCCTCATGTTTGTGTCTTGTTTGCTGTGCAGTTCGCTGCATCCAGATTGCCATTGACAACCCGGCCAACAAGGGTGAGTTCCGCGTGTTCAACCAGTTCACAGAGCAGTTCAGTGTCAATCAGCTGGCAGATATTGTCACAAGGGAGGGCAAGAAGCTGGGCTTGAATGTTGAGGTAAGGCAGCTGTCCAGCTTTGTTGCAAAGTGCAGTTTAGGCCATCATTGTCAGATATTCAGAGCACTAAGCAGCAGCATCACATGATTTACATGATCATTACCTGGACACAATACCCCATCTGCATCGTGCCTGCTGCGTTGTTGATGATGTCTCTGGTCTTGCTCTGCGTAGCTTGCACTGTCTTGCACTCTGTGTCCATCCTGTTCTCAGCGTCATGTCATCACTGTGTGGTGGTCATTGTGTTGCATTATTGGTAACCCTTCAGGTGAACCATGTGCCCAACCCCCGTGTTGAGGCTGAGGAGCACTACTACAATGCCAAGCACAGCAAGCTGCAGGACTTGGGTCTTGAGCCACACTTGCTGCAGGACAGCATGATTGACAGCCTGCTTGAGTTTGTCATTGAACACAAGGATAGGTAGGTATCTCACACAACTCGCAGTGACAAGCCTTGTTTTGACACTTCCAATCTTGGGACAACGGACGTCGCATACACAGATGCCTCCTTTTGGCCAACAGTGAAGGCACACAGTGCTTATCATGCATGGGGCTGGTGTTTAAAGAGTAGCTTGAGAAGCTGCCGTCACTGACCATCATGGTGGCTACTATGTTACTGTGCTTCAGGTGCAAGATGGAGCTCATCAAGCCTGCTGTCGATTGGAGAAAGGCCGGTGTCAAGGTCAACACAATGGGTGCAGCAGTGGCAGCACAGTAAGGCAGCTGCTTTGCCTGCCTGCAGCATGGGCGCTGGGGGTACAAAACCCGTGGGAAATAACCTATGGCGCCAGTCACTTGTGCATACATGTCACGCCCCGTGTGCAGCAGGGATAATTTTCAGTCGCAGGGGCTGACGCAAAGCTTGGCGTTGATGTGTGCAGCCAGCTGTGTATGACAGGATGTGGTTTGGAAACGTTCCATGACTGTTGAGTTGTGCATGTCGAAGCTGGTCAGATAGCTGTTGTCAGCAGGCCTCTCAGGCCACATTGCAGCACTCTCCTGTACAGCAGACTTGTCCATGTTCTGTGTAAACAGAGGTGGGGTTGTTTCATATCACAATGTGTCCAGGGCTATGCTATTGCACAGTGATTGTGAGCGCGTGTCATGCTTCATGCATATGCTCGTTGCAACAATCAGATCACCTCTTTAGTTGCAACAGTCAGGTAATGCATATGAAGCTCATCGGGCTCATGTTTCTTTCAACAGCTCTTCTGTCACGGCTCTACCCGTTGGCTACTGCCTTTGGGCTTTGAGTGAAACCATGTTGTGACTGTTCACTGAATCATCTGGAAGGCTCATTTTAGTGCCAACCGTATCATGGGCTATGCACTGCAGCAGATGTGCCACTTGTTGACTGACCAGCTGCAGCTTAGCTGACAGGCAAAACATCACTGGTGCAGTATGAAACTGGCTGGGTCCTTGCCGAGATTCCGGCTGGGGCCGGCTACTTGGCCATTGGAGGTTGGATGTTCGTAACACAGTGACAACAGCGGTTCATGAGCTGCGACTCAGAGGCTCAACGGTTGCAACCTGAACAAGACATGCGACACTGAAGACGGTTGCTTTGGTTGTTGACTGGATGTATAGTGCTGTATCATACGTGGTTCGTTGTTAACACAGGTGACTAAGTGATGACATCGGCTGCTTACGGAGATACTGATGGCGATACCCAGACGGTTGCCGCCTTCAGGGCAGCAGAAAAGAAGTATCAACTTCATATGCAGCAGACTATGCGCTACAGGTGCGTGCAAGCGTTCACAGCTGTAGCTGTACCATCTGTAGGTGCCTTGCAGTGACCAACAGCAGCAGCTGGGCGACTTGTGTGCTGCAAATACTTGCTGCAGGGGTGGACGCATGCGTGGTGGAAAACTTGTATCACAGCCTACAGACCTATCTGAAGTAATAGACATCAGAGACCCAGCTGCTGTTGGAGCTGATGCTCAGATGCAATGCCATGAGCTACAGCCGGTTTTGAACTGGGGATGCAGTACCACAGCTGAAGGTCGTTGCATCTGCTGCCCATCGTCTAGCCCAGATATCCAGCCAGCATTAGTCGAGACACGCCAACCAGAAGGCCAGCAGTGTCGTCAGCAACAGCGCAGCTCGATTACAGCGCTAACATTCTCACGGCATCCAGGGCTGACTGTCTTCCCCTCAGTCCTTTGTCCTGTTCAGCAGCTGCAGTTGATGCATGCAGCGTTGGAGCAATGGCCACACGAACCCGTCCGTACTAATCACACAAAACAGCATGGACTCTTGCCACAAGGCCTGTTCAACGCTGCACAGGCAGGCTTAGCGCTTGTACAGCAAACAGCAACACAGCAGCAGCAAGTGCAGCAGAAGTCTGTTGAGCACAGTGTGGCGCATATTGCTACCCAGCAGCCGGCATCTCAAGCGTGTTCCACAACTCCTGCAGAGCAAGGTCACCAAGACCGCCGGCTTACCACAAATTCCTGCAATGCTGTCGCTGAACAGCTGTCAACAGTTGGCAGTCCGCTAGAAGTGGGTGCTTGCCAACATCATACGGCAGCTGTTTGGGCAGCAGATGCCAAAGGTATCAAAGCCAGCGTACTGCTGCGTAAGTTGCGCTGGGCCAGTCTTGGACCTCCATTCAACTGGACTGACAGAGTGTATGATCGTGATGTACAGTACTTGCCTCTTCCCCAGCAGCTCAAGCAGATCGCATGCCATCATGCAGCTCTGGCAGCTTCTATCAACAGCAGGGGTACTCAGTCTGCAGCAGCTGAAGGTGCTCAGCAGGTTGCTGCTGACCAACCAACAAATCCACAATCAGCATTCGCACCAGATGTAGCTCTGGTCAACTATTACCATGCCGGTGATACATTAGGGGGTCATAAGGACGATGTGGAGCCAGATATGACACAACCAATAGTCACTATGAGCTTGGGCTGTGAAGCTGTGTTCCTCATGGGTGGCAGCAGCAGGGAAGAGACACCAACTGCTTTGCTGCTGCGCAGCGGAGATGTCGTGGTGCTGGCCGGGCAGTCAAGGAGCTGTTACCATGGAGTCCCTAGGATCTTCACTGACAAAAGTCTGCCATCAGAGCTGCTTGCAGCTGCAGAGCAGCATCAGCAGTACCAGCCGCATGTAGAGTACTTTAAGCAGTGTAGAGTCAACATCAGTGTTAGGTGTATTGTATGATGCTGATGCTGTCAGATAAGTGTGATGTGAAAAAGACATGAGGGCAGCAAAGCAAACACACTCCAACCGTTAGTAGATTAGGAACGTATGTGAATGCAGATGCATGCTGCAGCTACTGTTGATGTTGACAGCATCTGTGATGAGCACGCAACCCTGCAACGAGTGTATGCAGCCTGACATGATGCGCTGCTGCAGTGTCCACAGCAACAAGCACGTATCACACATGATTGTGCATGCCGGGGGCATGATGCCGCTTGTTGTCACATGATGGGGAAGTGCTTACGTGAACATGATCGCATCTTGGCAGTGCAACGGTAGCTGCGAAGTGTGCAGGGTCTGTATGCTTCAAGAATAATTGCAGAAATATCAGAAGAAAGCAAGTTTTGGCTCGTGCAGCAAGTTGGATGCAAGGACAGTATGACAGCATGAAACAGAGATATATATGAAAGCTACCTCTAGCAGAAACTGAGGGACCAGCTGGTCAACCTGTCTGGTTGCGCACTCCGTCAGCTGCAGAGTGAAAGACAGGTGTAGTCTCAATGTGCTTGGGTGGTCTGTTTGCAGACCCACAGATTGATTGCACGGCTGTCGTTGAATTCATACAGGGACCCCTGCAGGCCTGCTGGTTCCTTGCTCTGACTGCGATGATAGCAATGATTACAGACAGGGATCATACAAAAACCAGCCGCTGCAACAGCACAAGACCATCTCCCTCAGCGAGAGCACCAGCCAGGCCCATTGAAGAACAGGTTCGCTAAAGACGTAACATCCGCTTTCCCGGGGTTTGCATTGGGCCAGTCAAGAGCTTCGCGATTAGCCGAACAAGCCTTTACAGTTCGCCCCACATTATTTGGTCAAAACAGGAACGTTTCGTGCGTCCACATGCGACTTGATGTTCCCCTCCCCTGTGGATCAATAGCTAGACGTCACAGCTTGTGATAATATAGGGTAGTTTGCTTGTCGCCATAGCCAACAATTGTTTGCCAATAGTCAACCGCACTTTGTCGCAGCAGCTGCCTGGCACTAAGCATCCATCTAGTGACTGCTTCAAAGGTTTGGTTAGCATCAGGCCGCTAGGGGCCGAGTCCCCCCAGCATGGACGGACCAGGAGGATGGCGTCGTCCGTCAAGGTCGGTGATGACCAAGATGATGAAGGAGTCGGTGAAAACAGGGCACCCAACAGGTCTACCTGAGAAGCTGCTGCGCCTGTTTGCACCGAATCCACCTCTTCGCTATGTCAAGGAGAATTGCAAACCCAGGAAGAAGCCAGCAGTTCCAATAACAGGCATAGCAAGCTTGGTGGGAGAGTTTGCAGCCCCTGGAGATGCAGAGTATGAACCTCGTGGGCCATCAGCAGACTTCCCTGAGCCCCGAGAGACTAGAAACAAGGAATACGCTCTACAAGTCAGGCTAGATGAGGAGACGAAGCCAGAGAAGTAAGGGTGGAGTCTGCTCTGGAGGGTGTATGCTCCATCCCTCATTACGAAACAGCTGTAAGCTGGAACAGCATCAGTGCGATAGGCTGTTTCAGCAATCCGTCTAGCAGTCAACCCGCATGGCAGGATGATTCTTCCCAATCTTCCACATTGTCCCGGTCTTCCACATTGTCCCCAACGAATTCTGCTTGCATTTGTATGCAGGAAAAAGCGGCTGGCTGAATGGCGAGCAGAAAAGGTACAGCAATGGCACATGTGTCAGAGGCATGATGCAGCGTCTCGCACCAGTGCAACTGGCATCGAGAGTGGATGTTTAGCAGTGACAAACAGCGGTCAGCTGCTAGTCTTCAAGCCCCGAGCTTGATTCAGCTGTACTGGCATGCTTATAGAAGCAGCTGTTGCTGGTGTTTAATCTCTTGTGAGACTGTCCTCTGTACTGCATTGCAGAATGCGAAAGATCTTGAGGAGAAGGCAGCACACTTCAACCCTAATGATGACCCCATGATTGAGGTAGGCCACTTTTGTCAGCAACAGCTGCATTGTCATTACTACCTGCACTGAGCAGTCAGTATCTGCAAGAACCCATAGTAGGTGGTGGGTACATCGTGTGTTTGCTGCATAACAAAATTGCTCACATGTTGAGTTTCCTTTGTGTAGCAAGCAGCAGATGATGTTCGCAAGAACCCATGATGGGTGATGGGTAAATTGTGTGTTTGCTGCATAGCCAAATCGCTCACATGTTGAGCTTTCTACACACGCGATCAGCAGTCAGTGCTCATGCATTTCATGTTGATAGCAGCTACCTTGTTACGATGGTGTCTTGCAGGGTGATCCTTACAAGACCCTGTTCGTGTCACGCTTGAGTTATGAAGTAACTGAGCGCAAGTTGAGACATGAGTTTGAGGAGTTTGGCCCCATCAGGCGGATCAGGCTTGTGCATGCCAAGAACTCAGGTATGCTTCTAGCTGCCAAGATAGCGATCGTCATTCTTGACTTTCCTCTCCGTGTTGCTCATGTACTCAAATGGTGTTATGGTGTTATCGCTGCTGCAGCTTGCTTGCTGGCACCCCACTCCACAAAGCAGGTTCGTCGCCTGCCGGTTGAATACACATGTACCTGTCGACACTTTCACAATGTCAATATCGTCATCTGCAGAGAAACCTCGTGGTTATGCATTCATTGAGTATGAGCACAAGAAGGACATGAAGGAGGCCTACAAGATGAGTGACGGCAGGAAGATCGAAACCAGGCGTATTCTGGTAGATGTAGAGCGTGGCAGAACAGTCGAGAACTGGTAAGAGTCGGCTTACAGCTGCAACTCCCTGCTAGCAAGCATCCCAACGCACATGCCCTATGCACCATGCCTGTTCTGAGAACAATGCTGCCAGTTGCCTCAATAGCAGTTAGATTGCAGACATGGAATTGCAACATGTGGCAGCTGAAAGCTGGGGTTGTGGTTTAGGCTTAGCTGATCCAAGTGGGCAGTGTATATGTGTGCACCAACTGATAAGACTACATGTTGTGTCATACCTGCAGGCGACCCATGCGTTTAGGTGGCGGCCTTGGAGGCGACAGCAGAGCACCCAAGGAGCCGCGTAAGAAGCTCCTAGCAGATGCAGTAGCCAAGGGTTTAGCTCCACCACAAGATGAGTCACGGCTGATCATCAGGTACAGTATTATGGGGTTTAGAGTCTTGGGTGGTATGGTAAGCAGCTTGGTAAGCAGGCTGTTACATCTGCATAACCAGTCAGGAACGCTAGTAGCAGACGCAGCGGATTGGGTGACATGCACATGTTTGTTTCAGCGGGGCTGGTCAACAGAACAGCTGCCTGGAACACTTGGAACACTGCACAACAACTTCAAGTGATGCAAACAAATGTCTGATGCATGCCGCTTGCATTGTGAACACGTGCTATGCTGCATTCGCATACAGCACACAGCAACAACAGCAAGCATCAGGTTAGTACTAGTCACAGCAGCGGTGCTGCAAAGTAGCATGGTGAGGTAATCACGATGTCGTTGAGGCCAGATCTGGACCTGCAAGCGTACACGGTCAACACAAGCCCTTGCATCAGTGCTGCTCATACCAACAAGTGTTTATGCGCATCATATGGTTTGCTTGTGTTGGGTAAGTGCATTGGTAAGTGTGTTGACGGTAAGACGTTACACACTAGTGCACCCCAACCAACAGTACATTGTGTATGTTGATGACAAACCTCACCTTGGTAAGCAGCAGATAGCAGCGGTGGGGTCCAGCACGCCTTGGCGGTAAGACAAGGCCGTGTGGACCCCATAAGGCTGTCTAGTACATGCCTTGTTTCTGCCAGTTGCACCCTTGCATGCTGCACGTGGCTGTGTAGCTCACAATCTCTGCCTGTCGTATGCACTGTGTGCATTGCTGCTGTTATGTACCTTACTGGGATCTCGTCATTGATGACCTGTGGTATGGGGTCATGGTCTACTTTCGGCGGTCGTCACCTTTCCGTCCATTTGGTAAACCTGCAGGCGAGATGAGCCCCGTGGACCACCTCGTGACTACGACCGGCCACCTCCACGTGACTTTGATCGGGGGCCGCCACGTGATATGCGTGGTCCTCCTCCAGACCGCTTCGACCGTGGTCCTCCACGTGACATGCGGGGCCCTCCACCTGGCTACGAGTTTGACCGGGACAGAGAAGGCCGCGGTGGTTTTGAGGAGCGGGAACGTGTTCGTGACCGGGAACGGGATCGTGACAGAGGCCTCGACAGGGACTACAGGGATAGGGGAGACAGGGATAGAGGTGACAGAGACAGGGGGGACAGAGACAGAGACAGGGAGAAGCGCCCTAGAGAGCCTTCACCTGGCAGGTAGGTCGAATTTTGTTGCTGTAGTGTTCTTGTTTGGTCAGCTGTTGCAGGTATTGTGTCTGTGCTCAACCAGCAACTCTAGACTGCATGGTGTTAGTATTGGAGCCGGTTGGCCTTCAGTGTAGGCTTGCACAGGGCTGCTAGTCAGTGTATGATATATGGTCTTTTAGAAGGCCAAGGATGGTCAACTATACAGGCCAGGTACTCAGAAGGACTCACTTGCTGTTCACTATACAGGGACTACAAACGCGGCAGGCGTGATGACGAGCCTCGGCGGCGGTCTGACAGGGACTACTAGGCTGCAGCAAGCTCATGGCAGCGGCCGCACGGGCAGTGGTAGTCTCTGGCAATGGGGCTGGCTTTTAGTATGTGGCAGGTTTGTGCTGTTGCAGTGCTGCACATGTTATGCGGGTGGTAGGTATGCTCAGTGAGTTGTGATTTGTTGTGATATCCTCTTGGCTATACTTTTGCCAGGTGACAAGATGTCTCTTTTGTGTGGAGTGTCCTATGACCGCTGAACTGGCTGGTAACCTGGCGTTGACATCACCCTGACTGCCAAAGAGGGTGTTCGATTTTTCTGGGTTGCTGTGCTTACTCTGCCAGCTGAGATGTCGCTGGTAGTGCTGGATAATGAATGAATGGCATGCAGCTTGGCAGGTGTCTTGCAGTTGCATCAGTGTACCTTCCAGCAATCTGTTGCTTATGTGTCTCGCTTACATGTGCCAAGGTATGTATGCAGTTGTTTGAAGATGCTTTGTACCCGTCAGGCGGGCTGATCTGCTAAGCTACGGTGTGAGCTGGTTGAGGTGTACACATGTGGTCCTGTAACCTGCTTGTTGACACATGTTGGTCGCAGTACTAACCAAACCGTAAGCTCTGTGCTGGAAAAGATGTATTTGCATGATGCCAAACTTACCGAAGGTGAACACGTTGTGGCAAATAATCCATCACTACTGTAGAGCAGGTGTAGATCGCTTGGGTGTTCACAATGCAGTCGGTCTGATTAGGCACTGTACTCATACTGGCTGCCGGATCACACAAAAGTTCAAGGTCAGGCTGGACACAACTCGCTCTACGACAGCCTGCTGAGCCACACAACCATTCCTGAGACACTCACTTTGTGAACGAGCTCTGTAAAGTATTGCAAGGTCTGGCAACCTGTGGCAGTGCAAGCATGCAGGTACCTGCATTCTGGAGTTGCTGACTTGCTGCCACCATGCAGCAGCCCATAAGGCTGTATTGCAGCACCAGTTTCGTGCTGATCAAAGCCAGGGTCCGACATGTACACCAGTGACAGGGATGTCAACTGCCACCGCACCTACTGTACAAACTCAAATTTGAGAACATTTACTCGCTCATATCCTCGCTGCTGCTGCCATCAGCTGCCTCACCAACATTAAGCTCTACCTCATACTCCTGATCACATCCCAACCAGCTGTCACACATGAAGAACAGCGTCAACTTTGCTGGTCCCACCTCTGCAGGTGCATCAAACTGCAGCTTCACCCGCTGTGCCTTACTGAAGCTGACACGCTTGATGCCTAACAGCTTGTTGGCCTTGGGGTTGCCTACAACCAGCCACCATCCTTCTTCCCTTACACCTGGGAACCTTGGAGCATGTACTGGTGACAGCTCCTGGCCCTCCATCTCTCTGTCTAAGTTCACTATGAGTGTCACTGTATCACCTGCTGCTACCTCTGCACCGTCTGGGAGCTCTGTTGTTACACTGATGTCCGGGTACCGGTTGCAGACTGCTGTGAGCTCATCCAGCTGACGTTCACTCAACTGCAATACAGAACAACAGACGAAATCAGTGATCATGTCTCAAGAAGTCGTGTCAGGTGTATCCGATGCAACAAGCCATCCTGCGTGTTACCCAGAGTGGACGACACACAGCTGTGCAACAGTCAGATAGCTCATCTGCACAAGAAGGCACCAAACTACATATTCCCACCTGCAGCAGCTCCCGCCTTTCCTCTTCATCCATCTCTATCAAGTCAAACACCGTGCCGATGTCCTTAGCTGCTGCTGCAGCTGCTATCTGTGGTGTGATGTGTGGCAGCTGCAGCAGCGGGCTGTCTTTTTCCCACTGACCCTGAACTACCATCTGGCACATCTCCATGGCAGCAAGGGCGGGATGCAGCCAGCCACTACTGGCAACAACATCAACAATAGCCTGCAGATGTACAGTATTGTAAGGACAGCTGGTCAGAGCACCTTGCAACCGAAGTAACTCCGCAACCACAATCCTAACACAGGTACTCTAAGTGCGTAACAGAAAACACCAATGATTAGACCAGGCTGTAGCTGCTGCTTCAGCACAACAGGTCAGCATCACAGTAACCTCACAAGCCACCTATGTGCATGTCACATTCTTCGTCAGTAAACCCACCTGTAGTAAGCGAGCAGCCTCCTTGACTGAAGTCCTTGTGTCATTCGCCAAGTCCCCACTTAACCTCTCCCTGCTGAAGTGCGACTGCAGCAGTGCATTCACCTTCGTGTGTGGATCACTGTACCTTGGCTTATCTACTGATACTGGAGCATGCTTCAACATTCTCTCAACCACATTCTCCTCACCAGGCCTCATCGGCAAGGTGTCAAACTCACTGGCTGCTGCTACGATCTCCAGCAGACCCTTGACCTTGGTCTTAGGGGTTAGTGAGTTGGCAAAGAGCTCGATGGTGGTGTAGGTGATGTAGTAGTAGCTGGCGATCATACCCAGGTTGAGTGGTGCAAGGTCCATTTCGTCCTCAATAGTTATCACCTGCAAACAACAGCAGCAGTCAATTCACGGATACATCTTCATACAGGCAGACAGAAACATGCTCACATACTCAGAAGCTGAAAACAGTAGCAACCTATGACACTGCAACATCACCCAGATGTCAAGTTGTAGCAGTGATACGTAGGCTGCCACAACAAAAGTGAAGCATTCTCAGCAGTTCCTACCTTGCTGTTGGCCAAGTCATTGAGTGTGTTCTCCACCAAATCTGACAAGTGGTCACTCAGATGCCTATGACTGGTGCCATGCAGGTTATAGTAGTTGGGGTTCTGAGTCAGTCGCCGGTAGAAGAAAGTCCAGGTCAGGTAGTCTACAGCATCTTGCTTGTTCTCAATAGTACGAGTGACAATCTCTGCGATAGTGAATGTACAAGCAGGGTTGGTGGTCTCAGGGTGAACCACCTTGAGTAATGAACCACAGTGTCTACGTTCACAGCAAGTCACAACAGGATATCAAGCAGTGCTGGTCACTGAAACGGAGTATGCAGCTTGCAAAACCAAGTCGGCTGCATCACAGCTGTGTGGAGAGCAGCAACATATCACCAAACATACCTGCGTTGAATGTGTCATGCAGGAAGTGATCCAAGTGACTCTCAATTGGCAGAGGCTCAAAGAGGAACTTCTTGTAGTACTCCTTGCGGGGAGCATGACACATCAGCACACACTTGCCAACCTGCAGGAAGACATCACAGAGGCTTGTGTCATGTTTTTGTTTGATCATCTTCAACTAAGACCCAGCCAGCCACATATGTGGAAACCTGTACTGTAGGTCTGTGCAAGCAGCAATGCCTTGAGCATGGTTGCTTGCAATATGTTCGATGATGATGCGGGACACAGGCTTTGGAGATACCTTGGCTGAACATGTTGCCTCCCTTACCTCATCAATGCCCGGCCGTGATGCCCTGCCCAACATCTGTAACAGATCTGTGACAGGGTAGTCACTGGCACCCAGACCACTGCCATCATAGTACTGAGTGCCCATGATCACCACCAGCTTGGCAGATGCCTTCATGCCCCAGCAGCTTACAGCTGTAGCTACCAACACCTGTTGCAGAGACAGCAGACCGGAACTGCTTGCTTACGGCAACCAGCAATCTATCGATAAAGCAGACAGGAATACCTTGCTTATGGCAACCGGCAATGCATCGATGACTGCAACACAGCTGTTGATTGTCATGCATCATAGCATACAATGAGACAGCCTTGTACCGCTGTCGAAGCCACAAGCATGTTTGTAGGCTGCAAGCTATCATATGTGTTTGCCTCCGATGCAAGGGGCAAGGGGCAAGGGGCTGCCGGCATATAGCTAAGTCTTCCTGGGTCTCACCTGAATGGCTCCAGAGTCAAACAAAAACTCCACTACTTGGCGCTCCAAAGCAGGCATGGTTTCATGTATGTAGCCCACACCAAAGCTTAGTGCATGAGCCAAGGCTGCGTCCTTGACCCTGGCAATGTATGGCTCCAGATCTGCCTCTGCGGCAAGCCTAAACTTATGCTGGTCACCATCTGCTGCTGCACTTGTGAGCAGGTCAAGTGCTGTGAGGCGCACATGCTTCCGTGTTGGTACGAACACAATAGCAGGCTTGCCTGCAGCTGCATGGTTGAGGATTGCCGAGTAGCAGGGCCGCATCATAGCCTGCATCAACGACAGCAGGGCTTTCAAATCACTGAGTTGTGCCACACAATCAGGCAACATAGACATGTGGTTCTTGATGATCCCCGATAGCAGATGTCGACATGGTAGCTGGCATCTATGCTATCTTACCTGCATGCGTGCTTCAAAGTTGTGAATATCCAAGCCATGCATGTGAATCTCCAGAGGTACAGGTCGAACACCAGGTGCAAAGTTGAAGGTAGCATGACCAGTAGCACCCATCCACTCTCCAACGTCGCGAGCATTAGCCAGACTGTGGGAGAAGCCAACAAGGCGAACTGGGTTGGGCAGCTGGCTGCTCATGTACCGCATGCGTGAGCACACCACCTGCATTTGGGACATGAAACAAATATTCTGCCAACTGCAAGGTAGCTGATGATTTGGGACAGCGCTTCCTGGTGAAGATGATCCACCACAAATTTGTGTGAGCAGTACTGGAGGATAAAGATGCACATGCTGCTGAGGAACTGCAAGTACTAGGTAGATGACTGCTAGAGGACCAAGTGTTGGGACAGCACTGAGTCCATAATACCTACCTCCAAGACAGGCCCTGGCTGTCCACCAAGCAACTGCATCTCATCCATGATGAACAGCCCAACACCCTGAACCTGCTTGCGCTGCTTCCATCTACGGCTGAGCATGTCCCACTGCTGAGGGGTTGCCAGCACCAGATGGTTGTCTGTCAGCAACCGAAGGTCAGTGGTACTGTCACCTGCCAACATGACACGACAACCTCAGAAAGATGCTCGCCATACCTTGCTTTGGAAGCCGCCTCATGCACTGCATAACATCACCAACAACCTCTAACACAAGAATGCTAAAAACCTGTGATTGGTCACGGTATTTCACTGCCAAGGCTTGTAGTTTGTCCAAAGCTTGCTTGAACCTCCTACTGTACCTGTCAACTTGGCAACTTTGACACCCAGAGCATTCCCGAGCTTCTCCTTCCATTCTACATACTTCTCAGTGACAAGGGCTTCCAGAGGAGCAACATACACAGCACGTGCCAGCGGCTTGCCATCACTGAAGGAAGCACCACCACCTTCACCAGCTGCTCGCTGCTGTTGTTCCTTGGCAAACAGCCGCAACAGCGCAAACTCAGCGCAGATGGTCTTGCCGCTGCCAGTAGGGGCGCAGACCAGGCAGTTGTCATCTGAGTTGTAGAGTGAGGTGAAGACCTGAGTCTGGATGGGATTGAATACGCCAATGTCTTTGTAGAGTGGCTCAAACGCCTTATTGCGTAAAGCACTGACTGGCAGAGGTTGAAGGTCCAGCAGCTCAGTAGGAGGGGGATACTTCTCCGGCAGGATCAGCTGCCTGCAGGCATGAAACAGACAAGCAGAGCGACAGGGAAGCTCGCCAACAACACTATTGAGCTACAGCAATGCAAAGGGTAGAGTATTGCAAACCAATGTGCGAGTGAGCCAACAATTTGAGGTAACATGCCTATGTCAGAATTAACTCATGATGGTAATGATGCACTGCTTGAGCTTCTGCTGCACCCCATGCACAAGTTGAATCGAAGGAAACTACGCTGTGGCCATGAAAGATACCCTGCGCCCAACACGTGGATGGAAGAGAACTGCCTGAAGCCTTGTGACTGTTGTGGAAGTGTCACACTGACAATCATCAGCAGAACTTACCTAAAGCTGACAGCCAGAGTTGACTCACAGCCAATCCACCTGTCACTAACCATCCTTACAAAGTACTGTGGTGGCAAGGGTTCACCAACAGGTACTGTGAAAGACAGACTGTGCTCCTCCTCTGCTACTGACTTGCGCAGGATCCAGTACTGGTGGTACAGCAGCACCTGCATGGTTTTAGCACATGACCTTGCGGTAAACAGAAATGGCTGGCCAAGGCAGTGGCTTGCAGTGTGTTGCACTTCCACCTACAAGGCAACATCGCTATCCCTCGTCCCTACAGTATGACATATACATCATGAGCAATGATACTTGGCGACAGCTTGAGAGCTAAGCAGCAAGCTCCCCTACCTCTCCATCAGCATCCTCCACCAGCAGCCAGAATGGCTCTACTGCTCCATGCACCTTGTCATCCCATGCGAAGTCAGGTGTAATTGACAAGTCAATCCGCAGGAGACTACGAGTCAAAGGCTGCACATGGGCAGCAAGCTCAAGGCGAGGGAACTGATGCACAAACTTGTGCAGGGCCTTGCCGTACTTGGGCATACGGATCAAGTCACCCAGTTCACTGGGCTTCAAATCATAGTAACGCTCCCAAGCAAGGTCCTTCTTCTCTAGGCGAGTCAGCAGTTCTGCAGGAAGCCCCTTGAATTGGCGCAGGGGACTCTGACTTGACCACATGCGATGGTTGACCTGCACAAATGTAGCATCGATGAATCTGGTAGGCATCCAATGTCACAAGTCCCCACAATAGCTGCGCACACAGTGACAAGACTACAGGTGAAGGGACACAGCAGGTATACTCCTAATGGCACTCGGCCTGGCAATGAGCACCACCAGAGATGAACCTGCTGTATCTCATCACCCATAGAACCAGATGCAGATGCACTGCTGGCAGGCCATTGAGTAGTGACCGTGACCTTGGACAGATCTTACCTCCTTGCACAGGTTGAGTGCCTTGTCAGTGAGTCCAGCCCAGCCACGCTTGAGGCAAATCTCAAATAAGCAACGCATCAGACGACCAGCACTCTGGGTCACGTACACCATGTCACTGCTCAGAGCCAGACCCTCCAGCTTCAGGTTGCTGATGTAGGCCTGCCACATCACAGCATTGTTACATGCATGTTAATGATGTTCAACAGTAATCTGGTACAGGTCTAACCCGTGGGAGCTGCTTGCTGCTGATGCTTGGTTACAGAAACCACAAAAAGCACACCTGGCAGGCAGCTGAACAAAACAGGGAACATCGTTATTTGCCCTACCTGCATCAGCACGTTGATTTTGGCTGTAGGCTCATCTAGTGATTCCTTGACGGGTACAGGCACTCTGTCAATCAACTTGGCGAGCTCAAGCTTCTCCTCCTCACGGACAATCATGAACCTGGAAATTGAAAACAAGGTTGACATTCATTTTGTCAACAACCAGTTTAGCACATCAAGCTTGTTTGCACTGGAAATCCCGACATGTGGACAAGCACGGAACACCTATTGGGACCTCTGTACATTGCCGAGCTTGCGTTGCACACGACAGTGCAGCAGTACAGCACCCCATTACTCCTACTTCAGGCAGACTTACTTGAACTCATCAGCCAGACTGAACAACCTCAACAATTCAATATCACCCATTGTTGGCTTAAGATGGTTGTTGAAAGCCGCCAGTGTGGTGTAAGTGATGTAGTAGTGACTGGCAATGCGACCCAGGTCTGTAACTTGGAAGGCACCAGTGCGCCGGTCATATCTGCAGAGCACACATCATGACAGCCTTGTATGTTTCGACTCCTGCTGGCCACAGGTGAGATGCTGCACCCAGCTAACATCACAGTCAGCTGCGTGATAGAGGGCAACAAGCCTGAGTACCGACCCTGCTTTCAGTTGTATTAACAGCAGCAGGAACCGAAAGGCAGCTTGACAGGAGTGCTCACCTGATGAGGTTATTCTTGTCCAACAAGAGAGCGGCAGAGTGAGCCAGGTCAAGCCTATGTTGCTGTAGCAGGGGGTCATCCTCAACAGCACCAAGCGGCACACCATACAGCTGGGGTGAGCGCAACATACGCACATACAGGTATGTGTATCCCAGCCATGCAGCTGCATCTTTCAGGTTCTGCAGCA
>JARWLF010002178.1:0-12533 GCA_029853055.1 Scenedesmus sp. KT-U
CTTACCTTTCTGAACATGTCCATCCTGATGACACGCACCGTGGCACGGCGAGCTGGCAGACCACGCCACTCATCACCTGCAAGCAGATGCAAGAGCAATATGAGCATACAGGTCGAACCTCAACACTATCATGGGATGCTGAGGCACACCTATCAGCATGCAGTGCCTTCTGACAAGCCTCTTGCATATGCCATACAAACACTAGGCTAACAGACATAACTACAATTGCGCCAGCATACATAGCACACAAGTTTTGCGTACCTTCCGGTACAGGTGCTGGCACGGTGTCATCTGCTCCTCCATAATGCCGCTCTTCACCATTGGGCAGGATGACACGCAGCTGGCCAACACTCACAGATGCCCTGGCAAACCTGCAGCAGTGAACCCATCGATCAGCACTGGTTATAGTTTGGATACCAGCTTACAATCACTCAGCTGCAAGCACCTGCTTCATGAGAAAGACAGCAGTGCTTCTCCCTAGTAGCATGCCACATCAGCTGTTCACTACCCTTTCTACCCACCTGTCAAAGAGTGAAAGCCACAGCAAGTCTCCTGCGCCCATCTTCGGGCTGGTGGCGATACCATTACCCCAAGGTATGCTTGCACCTAACAGCTTGGCGACAGCAACCCCTGACTTGATGCCGTCCTCATGGAAACCGTAGCTTGCCCATGCACCAGCAAAGTACACACCACCTGTACCTTGGATGGAGGGCAGACGCGCCTGAGCAGCGTAGGACTCGAAGCTGCATCACAAAACCCACCGCAGGTGAAGGATTTTGGCGAGAGTCCGATCAACCATGTGTAGAGCATGGGCAAGTGTGCCAGTATTTAAGGTTCAAACAAATTGATGATACACTCCGCTGACTTGTCTGCTCGATCCTACCTGTAGACAGGGTGTGCGAGCTGGAGCTTCCTGATAGTCTTGTCCGCTGCTGGTGGCTGTGGTGGGTTGAGGGTCACAAACATCTGAGGTGCCTCTGGTGGCAGATGCTGCAGTCTATTGAGCCAGTAGGATACTGTAACTGCTGCCTTACTGTTGGCATCTGATGATTCAGATGTGGTACCCTGCGCAATAAGAAGGCACACAACCTGTCATGCAAGCATACTCCTGAATTGTGAGGGTTCGCAAATCAACAACAAGAAGCAAAGCGAGCTCCCACACTGTGAACAGATGCCCAGCCTGGAAGGTTCATGAGTGATAAGCATGGGCTGAATGCATATGCATCACACAATCACTGCACAAATAGCCCACCAGGAAGTTCCAGCTTGCCCAAGCTTTCTTGTCCACAGGCATAAGAGTCTCATCTGTGTGCAAGTAAACGTCATTATCATTGTACGGTATTGCGCCTAGCACTTCTCTCTCTTCAGCTGTTGCGCCCTGGCCCAGCAGCTTCAGGCTGATGTCAGAATGTGTAGCCAACACAACAGCGTCATAGGTCAGACACTCTCCGGCTGCAGTTCTGACAGTGACACCCTGACTGCAGCGCTCGACTGATGAGATGGGTGTGCTGGTACGAACGTCAGGCAACTCTGCAGCAGAAAGCAAAAGCAAGGCTTTGGCCCACTCACAGTCTGGCTTCCCTCTGCACCAGTAACACCCTTGCAGATCAACCATGACGCACTGTCTGCTGTTGTTCTCCTAAGGCCATCACGCAACGGGTTGCTCGATGAGTACACGTCTGCACTGGAGACAAGCCTGTTGACTGATAATGCCTGTCATCGTTCAACATACCTTGCAGGACTTTGTCAACATACTTCTTGCTCCGGCCCTTCACTACCCTCCAGCATGGTCGTTGAAACAGGTCCAGAAGGTGGTGGTTCACCCAAAAGCGGATCAACATACCCACAGGAAAGGCCAGCACCTGGACAACAAAACATGATGGATTGTTGAGAGGCCTCATCCAGAGACCACACAGTCTTCTCACTGTGGGAGTGGTTCTCAATGTGGCTCGCATGTACTTATGGCACAGCAGCTGTTGTACACCAGCATGGTGTTGTGAGCTGGCCCCACCTTTGCATTTGGTACACTCCATACAGCAGCACACATTGGCAGCACATAGTTGTACTTAAAACCTTCACTGTAGCCTTTCTGTGTGAGGTACTGCCCCAGAGTCATGTCCCTGTAGATGTGGGCCTGAGCTGGATCCAACACCTGCAGGACAGATGGTAGCAGGCGCGAAACGTGTGCTTGCCAGACAGTCCTGACGATATGTGTGCTTGCCTATCACTGCTGCTTGTCTGTTGTGGGATGTCGACACAGAAAGAGAATAACTGATGCCAGCAAGCAGACACCTCCCCTGTGTGGATACATGTGCAACTATGACCCCCAACTGGGCCCCATCAAGGTCAGCAGTATGCCCAGGACAGAGCAAGTCTCACCTCAGGGGCTTCTCTGCCAAAGCGCACCACATCATACACCATCCTCAAGAAGCTGGGGCTAACCAAGTTCTTGCGTTGTACAAATATAGTGTTGAGGTCGTGACTGGCCCATTCCAGCTTGCCTCTGTCCAATGACAAACTGAAGGACATGTCTGAGGGCTCAGTGTCAACACCAAGCTCTTCCAGGAAACCGACCATATTCGGGTATGTTGTAAGGTTGTACACCTGCGTGCAAACAAGAGTTCAAAAACACCGTGCAAAGCGAAGGGGACGATGGTCCATCGACGATAGGGTACTGAGCAGGCCTGCTGCAGGGAGTCACTGCTTCTGACCATTGCTGATGATGCTTACATCCTGGCTGTCGGTGTTTGCAACCTTGCCATGTTGTTGCATAAAAAGGATCTGTCTAGCAGCTACATAAAGAAAAGCTGTGTAGACGTCAACTGACGCTGCAGTGCACAAGATGGTACGGTTGCTGATGGCATGTGTACTGCTGTACTTGATGCTCTTGGCTGGGATCCAGCATGGCTCTGAAAAAAGGCGGCATGCAGCATAGGCAGCCGTCAGAGAGGCTGATTGACTGACAATACCAAAATATTGAGTACCAACCTGAAAGCCCAGATCCACAGGGTAGGGTCCACTGGTGTCTGTCAGTGTATGGCCCCCGCAAGTGGCTTCTGATTCAAACATTGTCACATCCGCGCCGCTCCTACAGATTATTACACAAAGCATAAGAAAGTGTCCAAATACTCACGTGTATCGCGATGCCAACTCGGCGCTGATAGTCCGCTTGTGGCCGTGGTGCCTCTCTACCACAATTGCGCATGGTTCGTGCTCACCTGTGCAGCAACCATGCGCTCGACAAACCGGTGATGCCACTTCCAATGACAGCTATCTTGGTACCCTTCGCCATGTTGGCTGAGGGCAAGTCCCTGGCTGGCATGGCGGGACAATTGCTGACCACGCCGGACGCTAGAGACAGTTTGCAAATGCTTCAAGTATTGCAATTGCTACATGGGATATTTTGGTATCAATTATTCGCTGGGTGCCGCTTGAGGCTAACTACCCGATGCTTTCAATATGACAGTATCCTTGTAACGCCCTGGCAAGTGCACATGCTAGTTAGCTGCCTCGTGGTGTGCTTCATCAACTCATGGTGGCTGATCATGACCTTGAGGCTCAAGCGCTGTAGAAGGTTCTGAAGGATGCAGATTAGCAGGGTGTGCCCGTGGCCAGACATCTCAGCGGTGTCAGTGCTGGTGCAAAGTGCTGGTTTGCGTGCATGCTGAGCATTCAATATGTTGAGAACCGTACTATATATACCTATCTACTTCTGCTTCTCTCGCTGGTAACACGGTCATTCTGCGTCTTGTACAGGATCTTGGCAGCACTCCTGCTCAGTGTAGAAGCAACTCTGTGATTGGCATTGAACTCAGCTGACCATTCATCCAACGGTCCCATGTCAATGTTGTTGCAGGCATTGTACATTTCAATAAGTTGAGCCTTCATCTGGAACGGCCTGGTGGGTGCCAGGCCTGTCAGTGCAAGGTTACTCAATCAAACATTATTTTTATGCGCATGAATGTGCTGCATCTAGCATAGACGTTACATCTACGTGTATCATAGCCCATCACAGGGCAGAGAGCTGGTGATGGCTGTGGTCGATCAACACGCACAGCATACGTAGGCGGGGTGTCAGTCGCGCTCAATGCAGTTGCAGTGATTGCGCTTCCAGAGATGGGGTGACATGGACGCTGTAGCGGATGAACCGCACAGTTCAAACCGCCCGGTTGTCAATGACAGCAATGGACGTGTGCCTTGATCAACCAACTCGGTCTCATGCCCACAGAAAGTAGCTAATACACTCTAATGGATAGCTCATCAGCACTAGATGGTGGTGGATCCAGTTTCTGACTACACGGCACCACAAAGAACGCAACTCTTGATCACTTTCAGAGCCTCACCACTCACCAGCACCTTTGCGGATGTATCAGTGTTTGCTCGTGTTCTTTGTAGCCAAGGACGGCATTGCCTGTCGGCAGGATGCAGCCAGAGCATCAGAACAGAGAGCTATGGTTGCAATATGGAGCACATCCAGGCGACACTGCCCCAGAACTTCTTCGCAAGCAACAAATGCTGAGATTCATAAAACAGGTAACATAGTGTTGTCTGAGCAGCATGCATGCTTGCGGAGCATGCGGTGCCTACGACTACTCGTCTGATGCTCTCACACCTTCAGCTGACTCTGCTTGTTGACCCTCACAGCCACTGATTCTGCTGTGCAGGCTATCAGCTTGTACATTAACAGAGTAGGTAGCCAGCAAGTGAGTGATGTGGCCACCACAGATCAGAGAGATCACTTAGCTGCACTTGGGTCCTGCCAGAACCAGCAAAACTCCGATGTCCTGCAGAAGCTCAGAATAGCCTTGCCTGCCTCACAGCATCAGCATGAGCACTCTCAGCAACATCAGCAACAGCATCAGGAACACGAGCAGATCACCATCAACTCACCTGTACACGAAGCACAACCAGAAGCATTGCAGGAACAACCACAGCATCATCAGCAGCTTCTGGTGCACCAGCAGCACAGCAGTGCAGAACTTTTGGCGAGACTGTTGAGACCGACAACAGCAGGATGCAGTGACAATGTAGGAGCAGTCGAGCACACTGCAGGACAGCAAGCAATTGCCCTACAGCACCAGGAGGAACAGCAGCAAGTTCATTGGATAGCAAGAAAGGACAAACGGCAACCAACTAGTCACCAACCACAGCATAAGTTATTGGACGGTCTCCTGCAGCAGCAGCAGCCACACCGCAGCAGTCATCGTCCTCAGCAGCATGGTGGCCGCAAACGCTTGTTGCCACAGGCACCCAGTAAGCTTGCACCGCAGCAGCAGAATGGAAAGTTACATATACAAGGTTCACTGCAGCCACAGGTACAGCATGATCACATGCCACAAGTAGAACAGCAGCCTTGGTTGCAATCAGCTCAAGCTCTGAATGATGCTCAATCACAAGCAGCTGGGTTTCGTGGTTCAAGGGGTCTCACTGCTCCTACTGCTGCTGCTTGCGGGGTCCTGGGTAGCAGCAGGCCCTCCAGCACACTACATCAACTGTTCAGTCCACGTACTGCTACACACTCACCACAAGAACATGTAGCAGTGTGTGGACAGCAGCACCGTGCTGGTGATGATATGGACCGGCAGCATGATCAGCATAGAACGCCTCCAGGGGTACTGTGCGAGCTGCCACCTAGCTCTGATCATCATCACCAGCAGCAGCTGCCACCAGATCAGTTACTGCAGGATGATCATGAGCATGATCTCAAGTCACCACAGCAGCAGCATCAAGTTCCAGTTGAAGCAGCAGCCGGCTTGATACCTGGTATAGCAGCAGCAGCAGTTGCTGCTGTTACCCCTTCAGCTTGTCAGATGATTCCGGGCACACCTTGTAGTGAAGGGCCTGGACCACCTGAAGCGGCTGCTGCGATTGCTGCTGCTGCTGCTGCTGATGGTGCAGGTATGTTTAGCAGCGATTTGTACCTACTGGGATCTGTTGTAGCTGAGTCACCAGCTGTCCCAGATTCAGCCATGAAAGGTCAGGGGCCAACACTAACGCCAGCAGCAGCAGGGGTGGAAGGGAGTGTTGTACAGCAGCTTTTCACTGTGGCAGAAGGACCGTCAGCGGCGAATACCCGGCGGCAGCAGCAGCAGCAGTCGCCGATCAGATTGCAGGCCGATCCGCAAGAGCAGCAGCAGCTTGCTTGTGAACAGCAGCAGGACGATCACAAACAGTATGACAGAGTTGCACAAACTTGGCCCAGCAACAGCTTCAGATTGCATCAGCATCAGCAGCGTGTGATGTCCATAGATGTCAGTTTGCCAGTAGTTTCGATGCTCACAGGACAGCAGCAGTGTCTGGTAATTATGCAGCAGGGCAGCAGCAGTAGGTACGAGCTGCTGCACCTCAGCTTACAACAGCAGCAGGGTGCTGTTGAGGTACAGATAGGCTGTCTGGCACGGATGACTTCTGCCGCTGCTGCAACTGCTAGCCCAGCGGCTACTGCTTCAGGCATGCAGATACTGCCTTTATTGTCCGACAGTAGCAGTAGCAGCAGTATTGGTGATCCAAAGCGTTGTGCAGGTCTGTTCTTGGCTGCAGTGTGCAAGCTGCACATTCACAGTGCAGGCAGTAACAACCAGGAGCCAGCGCACTCCCCACCACCACCACCACCAGCAGCAGCAGCAGCAGTAACACCTGCCACCTCAGCAACTGGAATAGCTGCAGCTGGAGCTCGGGGCAGTGCTGCTGCTGGCAGCAGTCACAGCAAGGGCAGAGCATCCCTCAGATCACTCACTCACAGCTCAGGCAAGAAGAAAACTCTTCTGGGACGCAGAGCAGCTGTTGCCGCTGTTGCTGATAGCCCAAAAGCTGAGGAGCAGCATGGAGTTAACATCTATCACTTGAGATCAGCTTGTCGGCAACCACAGCAGCAGCAACAGCAGCAAGAAGGCAGTGTTGTACTTCTGCAGCGTCTGCGTACAGCTGCAGCAGTGACCTGCTTAGCAGTTTGTGAAGGCAGTGGTTTGCTGGCAGCAGCAGGAGCATCTGGCTTTGCTTGTGTGTGGAGGCTTCTACCGACACATGACGGCAACAGCGGAGGCGGCTTCTTCAAACAGCAGCAGCAGCAGCAGCAAGGGTATTCATCAGGCTGTGTCGATGAAAACAGTATGATGCTACTTCCAGCAGCAGCGTATCGCGGGATAAGCTTCCCAGATATCTCAGATCTGTGCATCATGCAACAGCCTTGCAGCAGCAGCAGTGACACAAGCAATGCACGTGTGCTGTTGGTAGGATGCTGCAGTCAGGGGTCAGTTGCTGTGTGGGATGTCTATCAGCAGCAGCAGATCATTGCAGTGCATTCGCCTGACATCAATATACACAAACTGTTTCCCCTACAGCCAAGGTCACCATTGAGCACATCAAGGACAGCAGCAGCAGCAGTAGGAGATGGTGCTCAACAGCAGCATGAGTCTGATGAAGTCTTGCTGTTGCTGTCCTTGATGGCAACCAGGGACGCTTGCCCTGCGGCAGCAGTGACACCACCGGCAGCAGCAGCAGGTGGTCCAAGACCGCTGAGCAGATGGCAGCAGCAGCAGCAGCAACCGCAGCTAGAGCTGTGTCCTGTGCTATTGCAGCAACCAGGGTTACTCGTGCCTGGCTCAGCTGTGCTTGCTGGGGTGCAGCAGCAGCAACAAGAGCCAGGTAGTGTGCTAGCTGCAGCAGTAGACGGCATGTGCATGTCAGCAGTAGTAGCTCCAGGTATGGTTGGTGTTTGGGACATCATCACGGGTCGGCAGATAATGCAGGCACATGCAGCTGCTACTGGTGATGATCTGCTGTCTGTGGGCATGGTGATGTTTGATGAAGACCACCAGCAACAGCAGCAGCAGCAGCAGCGGCGGCATGGCATTGATGATGGTCCTATGGACAGTAGGTGCAGTTTAGGAGTAGTTGTGGTGGGATCAGCACAGGGCAAGTTGACTCTGGCACTGATATGATGCCAGCTGGGATGCCAAGCTCATCGGTCACATGCGCTGTCTGCAACTGAAACATGTTGTGGGTGCTACTCTCCTTTAGGTCGTGGTGTGGAATGTCGTTTCTACAAGGCTTCAATAGCTGTAGGCATGTTGGTCAGAGTGGATGGTACACTTCCAACTGCTGACAGGCCTAGGGCTACCAGCAGAGCAGCTCATCCACACTTAAGCTGGTGAAGCCTCGGGTAGATCATGTGGCAAGTGCACCTGAGCAACATTCATGTTCATCACAATACAAAGGCTGGTGGTTTGTGCAGCGAGCGGTTCGAGTCAACCCGTAACACTGGCTTTGGGAAGCAGCAGCTGCTGCATAGGACTTGGGCTTTGGTCTGACATGACAAGGAGTGACTGCACATGTGATTGTGAGCCAAAGCTGTAGGCAATCATCACTAGCATACCATACCCACATCGACTAGTCGCTGCAGTGCTTGTCAGCAAAAACTGGCACGCCTGATTCAAAGCATTACGCGGCAGGCCTATTGCAATATCACAAAGAAAGTCTTCAGCGACAAGAGTTTTAGGTATCGCACAATATATCTTGGCTGTCTGAAAGCCAGAACCCGTTACCATCTTGTGTCACACCACAAGTAGACCCTTCAGAGCAGGAATCACCATCTACTGCTTGCATCACTTTGGTCTACTAGCGCCATGGCTGACCTAGACGAGGAGTTCGCACGGTTTGCTGCCGAGTTGAAAAGCGTAGAAGAGGCCACGAAGACTGTCGCAACAGATGATGCAGCTCCTGCACCTCTAGCACCACCACCATTGGCACCACCTCCACTTGTGCCACCTCCAGTCCCGCAGGTGAATCAAAACAAGTCTGCTGCACAACCCCTTTTAAAACAGGCAGGAATAATCTTTCTATCTGTTGCATGCTACAGCAATCGAAACCGCACATGTAGGGGATTAGCAAACTGGTTTGCTTCCCCAACAGCAGCAAGCATAGAAAGCACTTACCTACTGTTGCCTACGTATCATGTACTGCACACGCGTAGATGAAAAGATTTACAGTGTGGTGAACACCCTTATCTGGACAATGTTTTGCAGGCATCACAACCAGCAGCTGCAGCAGTAGCACCACCGCCACTCGTGCCACCTCCTATCCTGCCACCACCACCAACAGGAGCACCAACAGCAGCAGCAGCAACAGCAGGTGGTTATGCAGCCCCAGCTCCTGCAGGGTATGGCGCGCCTACTGGTATGGACTACCAGCAGCAGCAGTACATGGCCCAGCAGTTGCCAGGTAAGGAGGCTCTTACACTCTTCATGTAAGTAGTAGGCGTGTGTCAACCAGCAGATGAGTGTTACTGCAGAACAGCAACCGTGTGATTGGGTAGACTATATGAGCTTTCTGACACGTTAGCAAGCAATTGGCAAAGGCAACATTGGCCGCTAGTGAGGCACAGGAGGCTGCAATGACTAGCTTCCTCCTGCGGCTACATGACCCGCTGGCACACTGTCTTATGCGTCGTAATCAAAACCACTGCTGCTGCTACTGCTGCTGCTCTCAATAACATCAGGCTACAGTCTTCCTCCTCAGCAGCAGCTATATGGCCAGCCTGACCCCTCACAGCTTCCCTACCCTCCTCCACCAGCAGCGGCAGCAGGCAGCTGGGCAGCAGCAGCAGGTGGTATGACTTCAGGTCCCGGAAACGGTGCGGTAAACTCAAACCCTAATGCACCTGCTGATCCAGAGACCCTCAAGCGGTTGAAGGAGGAGCTGATGCAGCAGAAGCAGCAGGACAGCAAGTCTGGTGCTGCTGCTGAGAAGGCGAAATCCAAAGTTATTATGAGGGAGGCAGCAGGCAAGAAATGGGTGGACAGCTCATTACAGGTATGTACGAGCAGAAGTGATGTAGCACTTATACCACTACAGCAGCGCCAGCACCAACAGGATGTGCAGTGTATGGTTCATGGGGGGTTGGGTGTGGTTCATTGTTCTGCTGGGTGTCCAAGACAAGATGCTTGTTTCTGATCTTGTACATTCGGCTCTGTCTGCTTTTTTACCATTTTTTAGGAGTGGCCTGACAATGACTTCCGTATCTTTGTTGGTGATATTGGTAATGAAGTCAATGATGATGTGCTGGCCAAGGCGTTTCAGAGATATCCATCATTTGCCAAAGCAAAGGTAAGAACAGTCGATTGTACTCGCACAGGCACACCTTGCTCCCGCTGCTGCTTCTGCTGTAGTTGGGATAAGCATTCAGGAAACTCCCTGGTATGTCACAGGAGTTATAAGCTGTTGTGTTCTGGTGTTATACATGTCGCTGCATGAGGTGAAATATGGTATACCTTGTTGGTTCTGCAGGTTATTCGCGATAAGCGCACCAACAAGAGCAAGGGATACGGCATTGTCAGCCTCCTTGATGGAAATGACTTTGCCAAAGCGCTGAAAGAAATGAATGGCAAGTATATTGGCAACAGACCCTGTAAACTGAGTAAGTCAACATGGAACGCGAGAAGTTTGAAAGGCGGTGGTGGTGGTGGTGGTGGTGGTGGGGGGAAGCGGAAAGCAGAGGGGTATGCTGGTGGTGGCGGTGGTGGTGGTGGTGGGGCTGCTGGTGGTGGGTCAAATAAGCATCATAAGAGTGCTCCTAAGTTTAAATATCATGTGCCGATTTTGCGGCAGTAAAATACTTGGTAATAAAGGTGTGTTACGTGTATCATGTATGTAAACGAAACAGTGTTTGATCTTTGTTGGGCAACAGAGTGGGATAGTATAGGACGCCTGGAATGCTGAAGTGAGGAAGACGTTGATGCTGAATACATTCTGATGCTATGATTCTTTTACACAAGGGTCAGCACCCTGCTGGCTTACCTTGGAACAGCACTGCCTTACTAGCAGGGAGGTGCGGGCGTGGGACTCATAGTGCTTGCTGCGGCTATAGAAATAGATGGAGGCTGAATACGTAGACGGTGGTACTTGGACTATGGGACGCGCAGTCTAAGCTGCAACAGAAGCTCATTTGCCTGGTTACGTGAATCGAGCTTCCCGCCCCTCGCAGCTCCAAGCTCCAAAGTGTGACTGCTCACACAAAGAATGTGTATGTCTATAAGGAATATGATACTACAGCCAGCATGTATGCCTTTGCTTCCTTGGCGCTGCGCACAACAGTCTGGCATGACCCAGGAGGCATGGAAGGGACATAACGTGTCGACATGTATATTGGCACGTACAAAGTTACCAATGTACAACAGGCCTAACTTCTAGCGCCGTGTGCACGCAGCACGCTTGTCTAGTGATGGCTTCAAGTACACTCGGCGTTTGAATCTTGCACTTCTGCAACCACAAGCATTGATGAGGTTGAAAGATGCGTATGTTCACAACAAAGCACGGCTCCGTCTTCAGTTGACCCTAGCCCCGTAATCCTTCTGCTCCCAGCAAGCAGGCGGCAGTCTCTCGTTCGCCAGGACGTTTACGATGAGTGATATTGAGTTTATCCTTCAGAACATGCTGTCCGCTCGGGGACAACCTGACCCCAGCAGGGTAAGTGACAACAGCAGTAGCACTTGTGGTACAAAAGTTACGAGCATCCTTACAATCAAGTCTAAGTTCCTTTTGACTCTGGCTGCCTGCAAACTCAACAGGCTATACAAGGCTTTGCGCCTGCAAATACCACAGTGCCACAGCAACAGCAGCAAAACCAGCCAAGTCCACTGCATCGGCCACAGCCTGTACAGCAGCAGCAAAGTCCTCAACTGCAGCTGCCAAGTATCGTGGATATCGGGCTGAACCCATCGCAAATGTTGAACCACGGACGTCAGCAGGAGTCCTACATGCAAGGCACACAGCAGCAACAACCGCAACAGCAGTTTCCTGTGTCAGGGCAACTCGGTAGGTGTTCCGGTATCAGAATTCTCCGCATCCTGCCTTTGTTGATTGACGACTGCAGTGATACGATGTAATTTAGTACGATACTGTTCTGGGCATGTGCTTGTTTGTCTGTTGGTTTGTGATCGAAGCACCTGTGCTGCTGTTGACAAGATGGAGGCCTCACACCGCACAGGTGGTCAGCATCTGCATCAACATCAGCAAGCATACCCACAGCTACAACAGCAGCAGCAGCAGCAGCTACGTTCTCCTGTAGTCCACCATACAGGCGACCCCATGAACCAGCTGCTGCAGTCGCAGATCAGTGCACAGGCTGCCCAGCAAGGCAGCAGCCCTCAACAGCAGCGGCAAGGTGCTGTGTTCACTAGGCAGCTGCCACCCTCCATGAGCCTGCTACAGCAGCAGCAGCAGCTAATGCAGCAGAGGCAGCAGCAGCTTCTGATGCAGCAGCAGTCCTTACAGCAGCAGCAGCAGGAGCAAGTTATACCACTCAGTAATGGGATGCAACGTGTCATCACCCCGGGCTATACTCCTCCAGAGGCTACTGCCACACTACAATCACCACATGTTGCTGCTACTGCTGCTGGTGGTGGTAATGGTGGTCACCAACTTGCTGGGCTTGGAGGTTCAGGCAGGTACCTGCCACCTTCTTTGCAGCAACAGCAGCAGGTGCAACTGCAGCAGCAGCAGCTGCTCAAGCGCAAGTACGACATGATAGAAGATGA
>JARWLF010002180.1:0-12814 GCA_029853055.1 Scenedesmus sp. KT-U
AGCCACTCCAGTGTACTGTTGTACTGACTGAACACAAGGGCCTTGCTGCTGCTGTCTGCTGCACGCATGGCACGCAACTCAGCCACAAGAGCCTTCAGCTTGCTTTCACACTGCACCACCTGTAGGTCAACAGCAGGACACAACAGTCTCACTAATGAGCTGAAGATAACATCAACTACAGAGGCTGCTGAATATGAGACACTAGAGGTAAGTTGATGCAAATCATCCTCATTATTGCATGTACCAGCCTGGAATGCTGGTGACTTTCAGCATGTACTGAGCGCACCAAACTTACATTGGGTTCACTTGGCTGGTTGGGAGCATCCTGCTGGGCCCCAGGTACATGCTGCTCATCATCATCAGCATCCTCTGACTCATCGTCATCGTCATTACCGCTGTCATCACCATCACTGTCAGCACTGCTGCGCCGCCTCTTCTTAGTCTTCTTAGTGATCACAGGTGTCGGCTCGTTGTTCTTGCCAGGTGCACGCAGGCCAGCCACGTCCACTTCACCACGGCAAAGTGGGCAGAGGTTGGCGGCACTCAAGACACCAAGAATACATTCCTGCATAAGACAGATACATGTCGGCAGGTTACACTAAGATCTAGATGACCGTGCACAGATGCAGTGTAATGTACCGATATGGACAGTGCATCCACCATGCAGTATATGTAGTGTGCTTGACGTACCATATGTGCTCTAGCATACACTGCCCTCCCGCAAATGGGCTGTTCCAACCACTCAGCAGCAATGAGCCGTAAGCCTCAGATGGCTCAACATACCTTACAGAACCAATGGTGACAAGGTGTCATCACAGGAGCCTCGAAGGAGTCCAAACACACTGGACACTCCAGAGCTTCAGGCACATGCAAGGTGTTGTCCTCCTCAACATTCACGTTGCTGCCAACACCACCCGCTGCTGCTGCTGCCGCTGCACCACCTCCTGCTGCTGCTGCGTGACCTGCTGCTGCTGGTATTGGGCTCACATCAGAAGGCAGTGACAGGTCCCTGTTGCGCCTGAGTGCTCCACCACTGCAGATACGCCTCAATGGCTGCAATAGTGCCATGATCTGCAGCAGTCGCTGGTTGATGGTTGCTGGGTGATTGTGCCTGAGTGAGGCCCAAATTGCTGCAGCTTTCTCATGAACTTCTAGGTACGCGCTGCGCTCGTGCGCAGATAGGACCACTGCACAGATGACACATACCCAAAGCAGCACCATTTGGACCCTTATCATGCAGATCGCCGAAGAATAACTTGGAGCAGCAGCATTTTGTGGCGCTGACTTTGGAGCCAGCAACATCCAGATGTGTGATATGGACACACAAGACACCATACAATGTTGTGTACATGCTGAGCGTATGCTGATGCAAAGAAGATCACTGTCCAGCAACGCTGCCCACCTGGCACGAGTTCATCCACCTTTTCCGGCAGTGCCAGCACAGACTGTCCGCTGATGGTCTGCGCTTTGGTGTGCCTGATCATTGTGTGCCTCAGAGTATACAACAGCGGTATCAGACACCCATTGTAACCTGCAACCACACAGCAATGTAATAACAAGTTACTTTGAACCAATCATACCTCATGCACAAGGTTTCCAAGTTGCAGTGTTCATACAGTGATCCCCTGATCAAGACTCACAGAACATTGCCGCAGTGACGTCTGGTTGCTGCTACTGCAACATGAGTTGCTATACCATTTACTCACCAAGGAAAGGTGACTTGATGTATGATGTAAACCAGGTCTTGCTGCTGAAGGGCTCCATCTGCAGCACACTGAACTGGCCCAGCAAGTCTGTAATGTCATTACTGAGGGGGGTGCCGGTACAGATCCAGCGGCGCTCAGCATTGATAGCAAGACAAGCACGTGAGTGCCCGGCAGTAGCATTCTTCACAGTATGACCTGCAACAAACAACATGCAGGCAAATGTCGTTCTTTGACAGCTGAGTGATGTGTACATGTGTGACTTCTGACACCTGAAAATGAGCACATGCAGCAGTAACAGCTTGCATGCTGAGCACACTGTTGTTGGGGCAGATGTACAGTCATGCTCAGTAAACGCATCTGACCATTCACCTTCATCATAGACTACCCTGTGCCACTTGATCTTATGCAACGGACTGGCGCTGCTGGTCTTATAGTCAACACTCAGGGTGGCGTATGTGGTGACAACCAAGTCATACTGTTCAGCCAGACGACGAGCGTCACGGATCCTACAATGAAACACAACCGACTGCCATGCTTTAGAAGATTGTGACCCTGCTATACATCACAGCTAGTAGCGCAGACCCAACCTGGATCTTTGGAATTGATAAAGGCACCTGCGCAAAGTCAGGCCATGCTTCACCTGAACAGCAATGTCAGCAACACGGGTCGCATCAAGTGTTGTTAAGACACTATTGCTCACCTGCTTTGACCATGATATGGGTACATCTTCAAACTACCTGACAGTTTCTTCTGTGCCTCTTGACACCACTGACCCACCAGACTGACTGCACACACCACCAGTGTCCCACGACTCATGATCTTGCCGGAGTCAGCATCGATCATACCAGACACCACTGAAGGGGGAGCTGGGTTGGACAGCACCAGACCAAGGACCTCAACAGTCTTGCCAAGACCCATCTGTCAAGAAATCAAACACCACAACAGAGGACACCGAGCATGAGTTCATTGAACATTGCTTCAAACAATGCAGATTGTACTGCAATCATCAGCTTGACGTTAAACCCATCAATGTCCTGCTGCACAAGCCACAGAGCCCCGCTGAATAATAAGCTAGTATAGACAGCTGAATGGATGTTGATTGCTGATGTTTCCTGCAAGGTGACTGCAGTCACAGCCATACCTCTTCAGCCAAGAAGCCTCCCCAAGGTGCGACTGGCACATCGTGTACGACCGTATTCAGCACTGGACTCCACCACACACCATCACTACGCCTATGCTGCTGTGCAGAAGATGACGGCCCTGCTGCTGCAACTGCTGCTGTTGTCTGCTGTTGCTGATAAGGCAGCCACCTCCAGAAGAGCTTCCTCCAACCCCCTTCTGCTTTTTCAGCGTCCTGCATGAACTTGAGTGACTGCAGCTGATAGGGGTGCATCTGAACTGTCAGGCCAGCAGGCTGATCTGCTGCTTCACGTTCACCTGCAACACCATGACCCCAGCAGACGACATGACGCACGATAGAAACAGTGTGAGGCCTGTTTGCTGTTCCAAGCTCAAAGTGCCTGGACCCTGCTTTTGACCGCTCTGTCTAGTGGTCCCCACATGCGACATTGAAGCACTCAGACTTACGACACTGTAAGCAAGTCGGCATTTGACAGTGGGACGTGTATATACACGGGCATACTACAGTGCTGGCATGACCTCTCACCGGACACGACCCAGTCCATCAGCTTCTTGACACCTCTCACATCTGACACTCTCAACTCGTTGATCTCCTGCAGGAGACTGTACCCTGCAGGCTCCTGCATCAGCCGAGCGTTCAGGACATTCTTGAACTCACTGGCAACTGTATTACTACTGCTGGTCTCAATCACCCGGTGATAAGGTCCGGCCCTACTGAACACGTACACCTGTATCCGAAGCACACCCAGCCTCTCAGCTTTATACTGCTTGACTGCTTTGCCTGCACAAGCAGCAGCTGCAGCCACAGCAGCAGATGCCAACGTGGTGGTACCTGCTGCAGCAGCGGCTGCAGCACTGCTACCCGCAGCTGCCGAGCTACCGCTGGTATTGCTATCACTGCCTTCTGGTATAATGCTGAGTACTGCAGCTGCTAGTGGCTTGATGCCAGGGCTACCATGACCAGCTACTGGAGGTGGAGTGGCTGCACATGTTTTCGTGAGGTCACTGAACACCTGCAAGAGTGTCACAACAGCAGAACAGGCACATCAACCTTGTTGCTTGAGGGCGGTGGCCACCTGTCTGTGAGTCCAAGGATCCCCTGAATTCTGCTAGACAAGCCTTACGCGCAGTACGGGCTGTGCATCATGAAGGCGGAGCAGCTAGCAGGTTGTAGCTTGCGACTACTGCACATGCAACCAACCCACCATGTGTGGCAACTCCCGTAACATCTTGAGGTCCTTCTGGTGATTACTCCAGTCCTTGACAAGCTTGGGCATCTCTGCAAAGCACAATGCAGTAGCAGTCAGTTACCTATGATGTCTATGGCGCTATGCTGATCACCAACAACATGCTCTGCCTTGAAAGCAGCGTTGCAGACTGGATTAGATGCATGCAGTCACACTGCTTGCTGAGTCCCTACGTTGAGACCAACACACAACACTCAGTATAGTATGCTCTTGGCCAAAATGCTGGCTGATAACCACACCTGCAAGCCGTTGACGTGCTGCTTCATCCTGCACTTCTGGCAATGTCGAGAAGGCCTTGATGTCAAACCCAGCAGGGGGACAGAGGGGCTCCTCACCCCAGTCGGCATATAGTCGGCCAACGCCAGAAAAGTCATAGTCATACTCCAGTTCAGCACCAGATGAAATCAAACAACCATGGTCTGCACGTCATAACATGAAGTTTGGTGCCCTGACAGCGATTGCAAGATATTATCAACAAGCACTGGTTCGTTACATGCAACAGCCTGTAAGACTATCAGCAGGATGTATAACAATCTGCAAGGTTGCTATGCAGCAGGAACAGAACCTGCTTCAACACTGCATGGGTCACCAGTCGCAACTTACTTGACCTCCAGCTGTCCATTGCAGTGTAGCGGTTGAGAGTAAAGCTCCAGGAGTTGAGTGACGGGGTTGATGACCCACAGAACGCATGAAGCTGCTCTGTGATAACCTGTAGACGGACAGTATGTGTCAAGTGGACACTTGCAATAATGATGCAGCATGATGCGCCCTTCAAAGTTTGCTAGTGAAGCTCACAGTGCCACCTACAGGGACGCAGGCGGTCACAACAGCTGCTGATTTTGACATGCGAGACTACACACAGACATCAACACAGTCTGGCCATCATCATGGTAGCATTCGCCAAAGCGTTTGGATGACTTGACTCCACTGCATGCAGATGAACAACCCCCCACCTTTCTAAGGTGCTTCTCTGCCTCATAACCCCCTGTAGACCATGTGGGATTGATAACCACAATCTGCGGCAAGCCAAAGCGCATTGTTTTCCGCACTGGAACCACCTCATCATCGCTATCATTTGAGCCATTGTCGTCACGAGAGGGCCTTTCATATACTGTCTTCTCATGCAGCACAATCGCCAGCTTGAGTGGCTGCTTACTCCAGCTGGGATTCGTGCCTGGACTGGGTTGTGGTGGAAGAGCATCTTTGGGGACCCTGAGCACAACGAAACGACCAGCATGATGTTGTGATGGGTTCTGAAAGCAACGCTGTCACAACAGGCAAGGCTAGCAGCTGCAGGGGAAACCAGTGTATAGCAGCTTACCCAAGCCAGGTTGAACAACAAGGAAGCACCACAGGGCAGCGTGCAGGACATAAGTGGAGCTAGCTGCACCAAGCAGGGCAAAACCCACTTGAATGCGTAACAATGAGTATCATCGCTGTTCATCACTGCATCTGTCAGCCGCATCTTGTCATCCTTCAACCAGTACCAGCTCCTGCGTTTAGAACTGTACTGAGCCAGCAGCAAGGTCTCTGTCCTGGTCATACTGCTGCCAAGCTGCTGCTTTATTGCAGCTTTCAATACAGACAACCGACAGCTGCCTTCAACTGCATGGCACAAACAGCAATGCATTGGACACTGGTGGCATCAGACCAAGTCAGACACCGTTGATGTTCATATGTCGGGATACAGCGGGTGACGTCAAGCTACAGCAAAGACAGCAGCAAGTCTAGGTTGGACTTGTAGCTCACCGTCAGCTGCCGACATACTGCTCACCTGTGACTGCCACTGCTGCAGGCTTCTCCTTGGCATCATGAGATATCACTATGATCTTCCAAGTGCGCATGCTGCTGGGTTGCTGAGGGAAGCCGCCAGGAGGCAACATTGGCAGGAGGGTGAGGAAGTCTGGTACGCGCTTACGCTTACTGCTGTCATACTTCATACTGCACAAGACATCAACAACCACTTTTGCATGAGCACTATGACATGGGCTATATTCAGCATGAGGGGTCAGCATTGTAGCGTCCTTCGAGAGTGCAAGGTGCTCAGCAGGCAACAAGGATGTTCACATCTACTGAGCGATACTGGTACGAGGCCCTCTTGTTGTTAAAGGATATAGTGCACCATCACAATACGCATACATACAACTAGCCAGCCCAGCCACACACAGCTGCTTGCCACTCACTCCGTGATGTTCTCCAGACATATATGCTCCCCCCACTCAGGCGTTCTGGAAATAGGCCCCTTGTAGAAGCCAGTGGGCACCAGCCTGCGCTGCAACTCTGCTACAGTCACATCTTTGGTTGTCTTGAATGGCAAGTCCAATGTAACCAGCAGCTGCATGGAGCCTTGCCGACTGGATGGGTGAGGCATCCTCTGCAGCCAGTTGCTTGCAGGAGGCCTGACTGGGACTTCAGGTGTTTGCTGCTGCTGTCGTAGCTCTGTCTTCAGAGCTGCTGCTGCCATGTTTGGTGTTGCTGGCATCGACGCAGCACCTGGCTGTGACCCCAGAGCTGCTGCAGCTGCTGCTGTGAGTCCGGGTGGGGTGAGTCCTCCTGCAAGGCGGTTTTGTGGCTGCAAGGGAGGAGCAGCTGCTGTTGTGCTGGCTGCATGCCGCGCCCACAAAGCAACAACGCTTCCAGTGCGAGAACGAGCCTTGTTCTTCGATGCTGAGCTGCTGCTGCTGTGCAGTGCGGCTGTTGTAAGCTGCGAGTCATTGCTGTCAAACTCTGCTTTTACGAGGTCTTTCCTGCCAGCCCTTGCTGCCTTCCGGACTGCATCCCAGTATATGCTTTCATGAGCGTTGCAGTGGTCTCTAGCCCGCAAGCCTGCACCATAGTAGAACCAGTGCTTGCTTGTCAACAACAGAGCTCAGTGAGGAGTATGGCTACGGGACACCATGATCTTCACTCATAGCCGAACGGCGCAAGACCCTGGAGCTTGTGTCCAGCAGAGAATGATTGACATGTCTGGCGTCAGCAGCTACTGCAGACTTTACAATTGAAGACTGCCAAAGTAGTGCCAGGATTGGTCGGCTTACCTGTGCCCCAAAAATCACACTTTGTTGCATTGTCGTCACAGGCATAACAGTAACACTGCAGCAGTACATTCACAGCAACAATTGAGATATCGGCAAACATCACAGACCCAATTGACCATTGCCTCCTGCTTGCAGACGCCAGCCTCTGTTTGTGCTACAAAAAGAAGCAAGTGCTACTTATACAAGCAGCCTGAGCAGCTGCCCAAGAAACACCAATCTGAACTGAGAGAGCTCTGCACTGAGAGACCTCTTCAGCTGCTGTTTGCTGCCACCTACAAAACGAACCTGAAGGCACCGCGCGCTGTTCTCCTGCTTAAGACCCTTGATGAAAGGATGCACGCAGCATGTGTCTCGAGGGTGTGGGAAGTCTCTCAGGGCAGTCTGTAGGTCGAGCAGTATGCACAACCAACACAGCACGCAAGGTCAGAGCAGCTGCTGACAGACTTCATGCGCCAAGGGAGATGCCAACAAACTGACCTTGCCCGTTTCACCAACTACAGCAAGCTCCTCGTCGCCTAGTGCATCCTGTGAGGCCGGTGTGTCTAATCGCTGCCTCTTGGAGTCTGTGCTGTCCTCGTCTATGATGACCACATCACTGCTGCTTGATAAGGACGGTTGTAATCGCTTCCTTTTATCATTATGGCAGAGAGGGACCGCTGCCTCCTCGTCATCAGAGAGAGTTAGGTCGATGCACGCCATCCCAGAGCACAGAAATGACCCGTGCTGGGTCAGACAAGTATGGTATACACCAGATCAGCATTCATACATCTACAATAGTGGGGTCCTGCTGCTGAAAGTCAGCAAAAAGTTTGAATGGCATTCAACTTGCACAGTCTTGCCCTGTCACCGGTACGACGTTTACAGGCCGCAGTCTCACAGCAGAAGTCTGACTGCTGAGGTGTGATTGTTTGCCAGCAAGGGGAGCCAAAAGATCTGCTGTGGCGAGAGAACGGATGACCCAGGCACGCTAGTAACAAGCAGTCGGTGTCTGTCAATACCAAACACAGGCTGTATTCGACGTTGTTATGTTGTACAGTATCAAGCATATTCACTGAAGAACCGGCAGCATCAAGGCTAAAAAGCCCCTGACCCTACATGTACGAGGCACCGTACGTGCTGTGCATATGATTCCCGGGACAATCAACTCCCGGTCAATTGTGTGCTTGGAAGAACTTGTTCAGATATACCCGAGCAGAAAGACTGGCAAGCGCACTATAATCAGCACAAAACGTAACTGCAGTAGTGGAATTAGGCTATATATAGGTACATACATGAAGACGGCAGATCGCTTCAGGGAGTTGACTGTACAGTGTGGAACTTGTGACAAGCTGGGTACCACATTGACCTTACCATGTTGAGCTGCAGTGCTTGACAGATACCAGAGAACAGGCAGAGGCCGCAAGGGCACAAAGATCCAGTGGCAATATCCTGGTAATATCTGGCTTGGGTCCAAGGTCCACGTATTTCCTTGCATATGGAGGCGCCAAATTTCGAAACGAAGGAAGCCGCCCAGTCGGACGATCATTCTGACCGCTTTCCCACTTGTGCAGTACTGCCGGGACGACGATCCGGGCCCAGGGTACGGCTTCGGAACGAAGCATCCGATCACCGACCGTCCGTGTGGACGAAAGTCCCCAGCGAAAGATGCGACCCCTGGTCCGACCACTGTTGGCACCATACCTTCAAGCAGTCAATCAACAGGGTAAGACTACAAGATGGCACAATCTGGGCACCGGCATAGCAGCTGCATCCGCTACACCAACAGGTTCAGACACTGATTATCATAATCCTGCCTGACGAGACTGTCCTCCCCAGGGCCCGCAAATCAACGGTGCTGCCAGCAGCTCAATACTCTTGGTTCTCGACAGGACAGTTCAAAAGACTCAAGACTCAGACGAGCCGGATTTCCCTCTAATAACAGTGTTGATAATTGACACCATGCTGTGCCAGAGTGAGCAACTGTAATGAATTCTGCTGAGTGTTATCTATCAACCAATAACCTCCTTCACATGGCAACTTGGTCATTATGTTAGCAAGGCTGTCATGGGGAGGCTTGCAGATACCACAGATCGAACACCCTTGCAGATTATGCATGGACCTAGCCTGCAATTACACAACAGGCGCCACTAACCCAAGTGCAGCAATAATGCTAGGCAGCGACTCGGATATGCTTAGTAGGCAATATGTGCAACAAGCTGAACGCGTGACATGCATTTCTGGTTATACGGCATAGTAGGCATTGCAAAACTGGCAGACAAGTTGACTCCTGCACGCTGCCCACAACAGCACAAGCCACGGCAACTCAGCCAAGCATGTTCTGACGTGAGCATCCAGACACAGATCTCAATCCCCTGCATGCCCTGTGGATAAGATTTTGTGTAAAGCTTATGTTGTCATGGGGCAAAACTGCATGCCATGCCTGAGGCTGTACTCCAGGATGCATGATCATTGCACTGCGATACTGCAGCAGGCAAAGAAAAACCTACGCGTCTTAACTTCACAGCAACTTGCAATCGCACCATAACACACTGAAGACCAAATGTGCAATTTGACAAAACCTGGGGCACCCAGTGTTTGATAAATAGCTTGCTGCTGACGGCTTAAAGTTCAGGTATGAGCCACACAGTTTATCCAAAGGATTGCAATCTTGTTGAGACGCATCAGCATGTACACTTCATTCATAAACTTCACTTTCAAACTGACAAACAATAGTCCCATATGCCTCTGATTGTACAATCTTTGCTACATGTGTGATATTTCAAGCACATGATCTCCACAACAGACATGTTGGCGCTACAGCACCGACTTCTGTGAGGTGCCCTGAGTGCTGTATGACACAGCCCAGCGAGCAACATTCCATAACGCATATCAATGTAACAGGCGTACATTTGTTGTTGATACTATTACCAGTGTGCCCACTATTTTTCCACATATACACAACCACATATATACACAACCACCACTGTAGTATGAACCAAACAAGACATCCTGTGAGCCACACTAAATGCACCACATGCACAGTGTGGTAGGGCTGTACAGCTGCGAAGTACTGTGATCCAAAATATTACGAGTGGCTGCAGAAGACTCTCATAGGGCGAAAGCAAGATATCAAGCAGTGCAAAGTGTCCTGCAAGAGTCAACTATCCGAAGAAGGCTGTGTTCAAAAACCAAGAACAACCAACTCGCAATGTGCCACCACCTGCGCTGCAAAGCACTAGCTGCTCCCAGGCTGTAGGCTGGTGCTAAGCACGTGCAACATGCCATCCACTGCTGGTGCTATCACTACCACAAGTGTCCGGCTTCAGCCTTTTGCACTAGATCCCAGCCTGCAGGGCTTTGACAAAGTCTGGATCTTTGATAGGTGTCACATATTCCACTAGCCAACAGTTCTTGTACAGACCCTCAAGCTGGCGTACTGCAACCCAGATGAACAAGCTGGAACCTACAACACAGGCACATACTCAAATGTAAGAAATTGATAGCAAGCTGGGTCACATGTGTCTAGCAGTTTGCAGCTGCTTGCTAATCATTTACCGTGCTTTTGACTGGAGCGACGGCTGACATTTCATGAGGCCAGCTTGTCACCCAAGCAACATGCGAGACTGGGACCAACAGCAGAGGGTGCATGTTCTCATCAACAAACCAGAGTGCATATATCACGGCGAAGTCAGAAAACAATCACTTACTTCCCGAGTGGCTCTGTATACTGAAGACCTCCAGATATGTGCTAGCACTGCTGTGTGTGCGATGCAAGCTTGTGGCGGTCTTATGTGCTAGTATAGGCTGATAGCGGAAGTCACCCTGCATGGCGGCTCTGAACCTGTCCCGAGTTCCTGCAACTGCTCGGCCCACGGGCGAGGTCAGCGCATACGCCACGTCAAAGTCACAGTCCCTGCAGAAAGCCAGTGGCAACACAAGAACTCGATAGCCACCTTGTACTGTAGAGGCACAGTTTGAAGGATATGTCCAGTAACAATCTGCACATTTAGCACAACATGTATGGACAGCTTGCGATTGCACAGACACTGCAGAGCACATAGGAATCTATATTGCATATGCTCTCTGCACATCGTCATTGCCCGCTTACTTGAAGGCCTGTACTTGTGCTGCTACTACAGCTTCAGGAGGATGTTCAGGACTGATGGCCTCCAGAGGCTCACTGCTGATTGGTTCACCAACCACACGAGTCAGAATCCAGGGCTGCTTTACTGGATGCTTGGAGTACCCACTCCTGTTGTACCACACACAAACCTTCAGTAAACCATCAGAGTACTCAAGCAGGGACATAGCATGACTTACAAACACCTAATTGCACACTGCATATGTCGAGCGACTAGGGCCGCTTGCGAACAGGGCCGGTGCCTCTACCCTACACTCAAACCACCTGCTCCTGCTGCTGTTTCTATTGCTGCACCCATCTGTCGCACCTGAGCTCCTGCTCGCTGCGCAACTTCAGAGTGAATGTCAACACACACTTCTCACCCCATAAGCTGGTGCTCTGACACCGCTGAATGAACAGCTGAGGTGACAGCATCATGTTGCTGAGGGGAACCATCTCAGACGGCCGACTCAGAACAAGGTGCCTGCACAGTGGCAGTAAACGACAGGACAAGATGACATGGCTTAGTGCTGCGTTGAACGATTGACAGCAGCTGCTGCATGCTTGTTGGCTTTGATGGCACAAGCTGGAAATGTACCTGGATGACATAAGGACATGATGTGCCGCTGGGCAGGCGCTGCTGAAAGGTTAGACCAAAGCTCACCTCATGGCGTAGCTATCTAGCAGCTGATGCTCTGTGTCGCCACGCTGCGCTGCATCCAAGATGGCTGTGAAGTCTGGTGTCGCTGGTGCTGGTTGTGCCCAGGGCATTGGAACACCATCAATGTAAGCTCGACCGTCCCAGGCATAATCTGCCGAGTCCATGGGGCTCACAGGAGAGGGCGAAGAGGAAGATGCTCCAGGAACCGGGCAGATCGGTCGCGCTGGGTGCCAGCTGTCATAGCTGTCGTAGATGCTGTAGCCCATCTCACCACGGCGAGCTTCGCGTTGTTTCCATGCTTGTTGCTGCTGATGCTGCCTGCGAGGTGACGGCAGCACGTACATGCTGGTGGTTGGTAATGTACAGAGCAGTCCAAGTAAGACAGCTCAACTGCAACCTTGCTCCTTCCCTTATCCACCTGTTCACTTGCCAGGTAGATGGATCCTTGGATGATACACATGGAATGTACAGTGAGAGAGGCTGAGCAGAGCAGCACAAAACATATGAAGAATTTGTACAATCTCAGCAATTGCCCACCTCACAACCGCTTTCACCACGTCGAGCTCGCTCATGTAAGGTATCAAGGCCTGCAGCAGCACAGCTGTGATATTGACTACCAAGCCATTGCACCTGCTCGGCAATCGCACCTATGCCAACACGTGATATACTTGAACACAAGCCCTGAGAAACATGGAGTGCATGACCAGGCGATCTGCCGCTGTGTTCCGCAAGTGCGCCGAGTTGCGATTGCTGTGCTCAACATGAGGAACTCCGTGATGCAGGTCTGGACTTGACTGACACGTTGTTGATTACCTCTAAATCATGACGCTTGCAACATTCCATAATCTGCTGCGCATGCTCTTGGGCTGTCTCGATAGTTTCCACTCCGGTGTGTACTGTAGCCTTGGTACTCCTTCTTACAC
>JARWLF010002181.1:0-11339 GCA_029853055.1 Scenedesmus sp. KT-U
TGGGCAGCAACAGAGCTTGCTGAGAAGGAGCTTGGTTGGAAGGCCAAGCTGGGTCTTGCTGACATGTGCAGGGACCAGTGGAGATGGGCACAACAGTATCCACAGGTGGGTAGTGGTGGTGCTGAAGGGCGGGCCTAGACACTGCTCTTCTCTCCTCTTCTCATGTACTTCCATCTTTGTGCAATGTCAGAGCAGGGGACAGCTGTGTATAGCATGCTCCGCAAACAAGCAGCAGTCGCGAAGGAGCAGAAATGATTGTGAGAACCATGTTTTCGGCAAGAACCATATGCTTTGCTGCATGACCCAGCTTTCTCACGTCCAGCTCTCAAGAATATGCAAACAGTCTGTCTGATCCGGTGTGTTGCATCTGCACAAGGTGCAGCTGAGCATGCAGCTTGTGAGATTGCAATCCTATATGCAAGCCGCAGTTTCTTCGCAGCTCCACCACCACAGGTGCTATCTGCTCTTGTTTGCAGGGGTTCGAGACACCTGTCAATGACCAGAAGTAGGTTCTGCAGCATCACAAGCTGGGCAGGTTGATGCACATGCTGCCTACTGCAGCTGTTCTCGTTTGTCGGTACTGACAAGCAGCAGCCAGCAAGATGGACATGTACTGCAGTCTTGGCTTCCCTTGATGGGATGACCAATACCCAAGGAAGCAGCTGCTCTGACACCAGAGGGGTACTGATACTGATCTTCCTCATGCCATTCGAGCCAATGCAGCGTTCTTTCCCACCAATGTTTTGCATTCCAGAAGGGTCTGGATCATTGAAGATGGTGCTGTCACATCTGCATGCACAGTTCATGTGTACATGGACTGTGGGGCAACGCATACTAGGGATTTGTTTGATAGCGTGGTTTTCTAGGAGCCATACAAGTGCTGGGTTTGAATCCCAAGGGCCTCGTGGCCGGAGAGGGTAACTACTACTACTACCAAGTGTTATGCAGCAGTTCCTGAAACCTCGACAATTCCCGCCTCTGAATGGATTTGGGAGCTCAGCCAGTTGACACATTTTGAGCGTTGAGTCTCGTACACCGTAAGAGCTATGTCGATGCTGAAAACACCACCAGAGGAGTTGACATGAACTGTGGATTGTCTCGGTGCAGCTTACACACTTGTTGCACACAGTGGTATGCTGGTTTTGGGTCCACCAGTAGCTGAATCATCACACAGAGACTGCTGTCCATCATAAGTCTGTACCTGTGCTGCCAGCTTGACAAAACATGGGCCAGTAGTTGCCACCTCGATCAGGTGTCCTGCCATTGAACAAATGGTGTTGTGGGAGATATATACTTGGTGCCAAAAGCAACACCGTGCTGGTTACCAATATGAATCGCTGACAAGGCAGGACACATCAGCCCAACAGAAGAGTGTGCTGTCACAGCAGTTGGCAACTTTCCCAAGCAGCCGCTGCAGTGCTTGGAGCGTCTTGCGCCAGAGTCATGTTGCCATGGCTCAGCCATAATTCATACAGCAATCTGTTCAGTGTCATGATCATCTGAGCTACAGCCTCTAAGAGGTTGTAGTGTGCTTGTGTGCAGTCTCTGAGAGACTGCTGATCATTTGCTTGCTTTTGATGTCTCTTCAAGCCTCGGGGGGCATAGATACCCAAGGGCCGACAGGCCGGAGAGGGTTTACTTTCAACAGCCATAATTCGTAACAGCAACCAGACAAAGAACATTCAAGACACCAGCCCAACTTTCTTCCACATAATCACCTTCTGCACATACCATATGTGCAAGGTGCAGATAGCTAGAAACCTGATGCTCAACAGGACAGCCTGAGACTAATCAGCATGAGGACTCCCCACGCCATGCAGTGCTTGTGGCCTTAAGCCAGATGTCCCCACTTGGAGTTGCTACAGCAGCTACTCCACAACTTACTACAACAGCTACCACCACCTACTGTCCCCTTTGTCCCTGACCCCCGGCTGCTGACCCCCCTCTCCCCCTACCAGGTCTGTGACCACTGCTGCTGCTGTCACTGCCTCGAGGAGTACGTGGCTGTACTACACTCCCATCACCCCTACTGCTGCTACTGCTACTGCTGCTGCCTGTTCGCTGCATTCTGGGTCCACTGCTGCCTGCTGCATTGCTGCTGCCTGGTCCCGCCCATGCATAAGGTTTGCCTGCATCTGTTAGCAGCACTCCCTTGTGAGATAGACGAGTCTTGCCGTCTGCTGTTGTACCCAGATACATCACATCTATCAGGGACCCAGCCTACACAACAACAAAAACAAGTCAGCAGGTGTGTCTTTGCAACAGATTCTCAAATGCATTTGCTTGCTTGCTTTTGTTTGCTAGCTTTGCATCTACACATTGGCATCAGGATCGGCAGCGGCAGCAGCATCACCTCCTAAGCCCTACCTTCCACTGTGGTGGTACCTCTGACAGATTCTCTTCCGCCAGTTCACTCAGATGCACCAGCCCGCTCTTGCCCGGCGTCAACTCAACAAACAGTCCAAACAGCATCACTGACTCCACCTTGCGCTGTCGCAGTATGGTGCCCACAGGCAGCTCATCAAGCTGGAGCTCAATCAGCTCCTTGGCTGTCCTGATGGCTGACTCTGTGGTGGCGATGATCTGTACTGTGCCATTGTTGCCGAGAGTGACAATGTCAGTCACACCGGACGCTGAGACAATGCCTCGGATGGTCTTGCCACCCTGCAGCCAGATGAAGTTAGGGTCTAGGGTCTAGGGGTTAGGGTTTGAGTGATGCATGGTCCATGCATTGATCGGTGCTGCCATTGCAGCAGCAGTAGTAAGGAGGCATCTTGCATAGCGTCTGCTGTTGCTCTGGCTTCTGGTGGGGGACTGCAGGCCTCCATCTCTTGGAGGATGTGGGAGCGACCTGCTGCTGCCTGGGCCAGAGCCTGAAGTGTCACACACAAGCAGTACTATATAGTGCACTAATATGTGCATAGCCAAGTCTGGCAGTGACTGGGTCTAACCACATGCTGGTGCAGCAGGTATCCTTGCCAAGCAGTACACACCATGAGATAGAACTATACTACAGGTGAAGTGAGCCTATGTACTGTGGACTTTGAATGCATTATTGTCTTGTTGTGCTGCTGCTGCTGCTGCTGCTGCTAGGTAGCAAGTAGTGTCACACCTGTCTCATGATGTCCAGGGTAATCCCTTCCACCTTGATGTCCATCTGGAAGGCACTGATACCGCGAGCACTGCCAGCAACCTGAGACATAGAATACGCAGTAGCAGCAGCGAGTACAGGCACCAGCAGTAGCAATGAGAGCATGTAGTGGGTTCTGAGCAAGTTTGATTACTGCCGAGCAGATCACCTGCTGCCAGGGCAGCACGGTAGCCACATCAGCAACCTTTTGTATGATATACCTCGACTCATAGCTCTGTTGGCACTCTTATCACAACTGAATTGACATTGAACCACGTAAATCTTTCCTCCTCAACCCTCGCCTACCTTGAAGTCCATATCCCCCAGTGAGTCCTCACTGCCCAGGATGTCAGATAACACCACAAAGCTGCCATCAGCCTCGAGGATCAAACCCATGGCTATACCAGCAACAGGGTCAGTCAGAGGGACACCTGAGATAAAGCACAAACAACACATTATGGCAGCACTCACAGCAGATACGCCTACATCATGGCGTTGATACATCATCTGATCAAACAACCTGCTTGTTGATGTGAAACAGGTTGCGTGTCAGCTGGTGTCATCAAGTGCCAAGGCATGTGTCAGTAGCGCCTGTCAACCCTGTGCAACAACCAACCTGCGTCCAACATCGCCAGGCATCCTCCACACACACTGGCCATGCTGCTGCTGCCGTTGCTCTCCGTAATGGTGCTCTCCACTCTGACAGTGTAGGGGAACTGGTCCTGAGGGGGCACAGCAGGGGCTAAGGCGCGTTGAGCTAACTCACCGTGACCCAACTCACGACGGCCTGCATGCAGGTGATGTGGTCAATACAGCAGGGTGGAAGCATATGGTTATCAAACTAGAGGAATAGCTGTATGCATCACTTGGGGGCTAGTGTTGGCTGCGGAGGAAGTGACCTATCTCTGGCTAGCAGATCCCATCTGAAGCCTGCTGCTAGTGGGCTGCATGTTGAAAAACACCTGCAAAGGATAGCTTGCAGGAGTAGATACAGTATGCAAACCATGATCTTACAATTCCGTCATCTTGGTTGCAAGATATTCTTGGATTACCTGCTGGTCCCACCCTACCACACTCCCCTACACTACTAGGTGGGAAGAAGTACTGAAGGTAGAAGCGCTCAAGACCCATGTTGCTGCGGTTGGCAGCTGCACCGGCTTCATCGTCAGTGGTGTCCATGCTGCTGGCTGGGTCGCGTATGCTGTCGATCTTCTGAGCGTCAGAATCGCTGCCAAGAGTCGCCACGCACAATGCCTGCCGAAGCAACGCATACCGGGCACATCAGCGATGCGAATGAGAAATAGATATAGTCCTCAATCAGATTGACAGAAATGGGTGATTATCAGCGATACGTCAGCGCACCTGCGTCTCGCCCCGAGTAAACAGTGCACTGCCATGCGTCCGTGGCAGGAAGCCACATCGGGACGTGATCGGCCGGATGTCGGTGACGCCGCGGCCGTCGCTGCGGATGCCGTCCTTGAGGACAATCCGGCGCATGACGCCGCTCTCGAAGTACTTCCAAGCAAGGTTCAACTGCAACAGCAGACAGTATATGTATGAGTCATCAGATCCTCCATCACCACCACCAACAAAGCCCTGCTGTTGAATCCCTTGAAAATCCATACAGAAGTTCCACTGCACAAATATGCAAACCCAACGCATTATGAAGTGCCGCATCGATACTTGTGCTGCACAACTCACTGTGATCTGGTCCAAGCCCGCAAATGCCGAGTACTTGTCCTGTGTCTGCAGCGCCTCAAATGTCTCTGACTGTATGGCAATGAGTGCTGCTGTGCGCTCCTCCTTGCTCAGAGCAGACCTGTTGCACATGATACACAAACTAGGGTACTCCATACAAGGATGGGCTTGTGGTCACGCTCTCTTGCAATATTAGCAGCCCACAACTGCCAGTCTCTACCACCAACACATGACCACTCTGCAAGATATACACAGGCGACACACAGTACCTTGCTGCTATGTCATAAACACCTTGCGGCTGATGAAACTTCCCCCAATCTCACTTGTACAACTCCTCCACCTTGTGTGTTGCCAGTTCTGCCAGTGTCTCAGACAGTCCTGCTGGTGGCAACACCCTCTCACTGCGCTTGGCCTTACCCACCTTGGCTGCCCAGGCTGTCAGGTCAGCGCACATGGATGATATGGCAGCATGACCAGCAGCAACAGCCTGCGTAGGTCAATCACATATGTCTACGTTGGTATGTTGTGACGCGTCAAATGTTGTAGCTTTCAAACCAGGATCCTGTTGCTTTGTGACAGGACTTTCCTTTGAGACTTTCCTTTGATATCTGTGTATCATCTGTGGTCACGGCATCAGCACCACCACCTAGACCCCAACACAGGCAGGCGTGAAAGGAGAAGACGGTGCGACAGTGTGTCTAATCTGAACCTGAAAGAGCAATCAGTGACGTGTTATTTTGGCAGATAACAGATTGATTTTGAGTTACCTGCAGCATTTGATCTTCTGACAGCCAGTCACAGAATCCCTCAATCATCAGCACAGCATCGGCAGTGCCAGCCATCATGAGGTCCAGTTGACTGACAGCCATTTGAGCAGCTGTGGGGTTCACAATGAAACCAGTGGAGGGAAGGTAGCCCACACGCACACCAGCTACAGCCTTCTTCAGGGGGATGTCTGAAAGTGAGAGACACTTGACATGAATGTGCCACAACTCAGCACAAACTCAACCGTTGAAAATGGTACAGCAACTGACATCAGACTGTGAGCATCGCTCAGGTCAAGGCAAAAAAATTTGGCAAAGCAACCTCACTCAGGTTTCGAAGCCTGCTCTTGCGAGGCCTGCTCTTCGAGAACCACTGATTATAGAGTCTTGCAGTAGACGCACTCTAGCTGCGACGCAGCAAACTCACCCGAGACAAGGAGTGCTGCTGCTGCTGCTGTGATGGCCAGAGGTTCAGGCTGATTAACCCCGTCATATGACAGCACCCACTCCTGGATCTGTGGGATAACACAACAACCACAGCTGACAGTCAGTGACATTTGCTACCTGGAAACCAGGTACAACTGGGGACGGTGAAGCCACATAAACTGCCTGCTAACAAGCTTCAAGTAGAGGTGTCAAGCAGGTCATGTTGCTGCTTTCATGTCTAGCCTCACGAATGGTAAAGCTATGGTTGCTGGCATACTGCTGACAACCCTGTTGGCAGCGAGACAACATGTACACCATGCTTTGAGGACAGAGAGATAGATAGAGGTAAACCACTTGATGACAACCATCAGCCTCCGCTGCTGCTACTCTTCCTGCTTTTGCTGCTACACCTGCTGCTTGCGCTACAGCTAGTGCGTCTTACTTGTGTTTCATTACACCATCCTTTGTCAAACATTGGTCTGAGGGGTCTGTCCACCAGCCTGGCCACCAACACATCATCATCACGAGGTCTGCCCTCACGCTTCAGGAACGATCCACTGCAGACACACATCATGGGCCCCATGTGTCGGACACACATATTGGCACACACTATGTATGCTGCTGCCATTGAAGCATAAGCCAGACCCAAGACTTAATCTGCAGTGTGGCTGTACGAATTGCTGGAGTATGCTCAGAGCACTGCTGCTGGGGCAGGCAAGGACTTTAGATGGTATTGTTGTTGCTGCTGTTATGTATCCTGGTGTGTGGTACACATGTCGTGTTGTACACACTGTACCTTGTCTTTCCTGCAGCACTGAACCTCTCCTGATAATGCACTGACAGCGGCAGGAATGATCCGTCACCCTGAGGACTACTGCTGCAACAAGCAGTGGCATACAGCACCTGCAAACAAGACATAACAAGTCGTAGCCTGTCGAGGCGGCTCTGTCTAGTAGTGCTAGCACTGTTTCAGCATTGCTGGCTGTACACACTGCTGGACTGATGCTGCGCTCTGTGCTGCAGACATCACACAGGCCTGTGCGTAGTCCAAGTACTTGAAAAAGACGCAGAGTTTGAATATAAGCAGACCTGTCTGGATGTATAGTATGAATGCTGTGCCAGTAAACCTGTCAAGTGCTGAAGTTGCTGTGCTGACATTGCTGTAACTCACCGTCTCCCCCATTGTGGCCATGATGGCGCCATTTGCTTGCCTGCCAATCTCACCAGTTTCTAGTGTAATCTACATATCACGAGCAGCGCGTACTGTTTATGCAGAATACTGTGTGGTCTGGCATGCTGACCAGGATTCAGGATACCCAAGGGCCGATTGCAGTACAGCAGTCTTGCTGAATGCAGGGCCACGAAGCACCGTTCTGACCTGCTGGCCTGCAACGTTCATCACAAGCTTCTCTGCTGTTGGGTGTGCATAGGTTGCTGGAGCAGACGCTTGCACACGTAATGCTCTACGTGTTCTAACCAGAGGTCTGGCAGTAACTGGTGGACTGAGGTGACTGTGGCAGCGCTTGGGCACAGATGTCATTGAAATCGTTACATAGCGTACACGAGAAATTGTGATGCACGTGTGTGTGCAGGGCGGAACTCTGTTCGCCCTAGCCTGCTGGCCAGGTACTGCTCGACACTGCATAGCGCTGTACACCTCTATTTCAAGCCAGCTGCTGAGCAGCAGTCAGTTGAGAATACAGTGGTCTCCGCGAGACTGTTGAAAAGACATCAAAGTCCGATCGCAGTCAAAATCACATCAGTCATGCCGTGCGTTGCTGGTCAGTTGTCATTTCGTTCTCACACAAGTGTGTATCGACAGCAGTGCGCGCTCTGATCATTACTGGTCTGCGGTAGATACTTCTGTGATCTGAAATAGGATATAGACACGCATGAGAGCTTTGTAACACATGACTGTATTGTACTTTGTTTGCACACGCTTGTTCTTCATGTATTGGAGAGCACTCGGTGACATACAGCCTCAAATCCAGCTTCAATTGTTGTCAATGTCAGATTGAACGGCTGCAAACACTGTACAGCATCTGTGCACGAGGACGAACCGTGCCTCCAAAGTTCTGTGGAACAACTGCCAGGGCTGCAGGGGACCTATCGTATGATCCATCTTTACAGGCTGTCTGAACACCATTTCCAGGCTGCAGCGGGTGTAGGGGTGGATGATATTGAGAGGTACAATGTCACATGCATGGCTGTGGCAGACTTCAGCAGCACAGTGTCGATGTAGAAGCACAGCTGGTGCTGTTGCATTACTCAGCTCTTGATGGACTGCACAGCCACCAGCAGCTTACTGTATACAGCAAATTCAGTCACTCTGCTGTGCTACAGGCGGCAACATGTACAGCAGCTGACACAGAAGGTGCTTTCAGGCTGCAAGCAAGGTCAGGGGGGTTGGCGGCAGTTTTGTTGCAGTATAGTTCGTGATCCTGTATTACTCCATGCTGCTTACATAAGTGATTTATCTGCACACGTGGCTGCTCCATACCCCCATAAGCGCGTGTACAACCGAAGCATTGCCCACGAAGTCAGCTGTGATACTGTACGTGTGCGCTGCAGCAAGCCTCCCCTTCAACTGGTTACGAGCCAAGGGGCTGGACAGCATTGCTACAGCGCTGTCATCAGGGCTTGATGATGGTCAGGCTCTCGTCACAGTGCTTGAAGCTACGTACAGCCAGGGTAAGCCAGCTGACCTAGTCCACACATGTCAACGCTACTCATTGAGCAGCAGAGTACCCCTGCACTCCTTGTGGACTGCTGTACAACATGACATGAGCTGTGCTGTGCCTCGCCTGCTATGATCCTCAGCATACGACACTAATGGGATCATCACGCCGTGCTGTGCTGTATGTTTGCAGTGCTTGAGGTCATTCTGAGCACCTTGGACCGTGACCTCATACCCCCTACCCCACCAGGGCCTCAACTACCACCTGTCCTTACACCAGTCACCAGCAGCAACCCCAGCAGTAGCAGCAACGCAAGCAGTAGCAACGCGAGCAACAACAGTAGCAGTGACAAGGTACTGAGCAGAGAGCAGCAGTCTGCACTGCTGTCAGCTGTTGGTAGATATCCTGCAGGTCATGCTCCTGCTGCAGCAAGTAGTGACGAGCTACTCGGGGCGTATAAGGTCATGCAGGTAAGGAGATCATGCCTCGTGATCTATACGAGAAGTGACAGCTTCTCTTTGTTTGTGGTATATTTGAGTGGGAGTATGCACGTTTTGTTGTTGGTACAGCTATATGCAGGATTGATGGACCATGTGTTGGCTTGCTTGCCTGCTTTATGCAGTGTATAGGTGTGCACATGATGCTCATAGCGTGCTGCTTCTTCGTCTGACAGAAGAGTCACACGACAAGCAACATGTGCACGTGTTCTCACCTGTTACACCAGCTGATGCTGTATCTCTTGCATCTGCATGTCAATCGCATCCTGCAAACCGTTCCTACATCATCCCATGTTTACTCCTTGTAACACAGCTTACACACAGAGTATTTAACAGCCATGCAGCTGGGTTTGATGCATGGGGCTAGCGATGTAGTAGCTGCATGGCAAGAGCAGGGCATCGCACGTCACTCTGTGACTTTCACCGCCACCTGCTGTAGCTGCTAACACTGTTCGTGCCTCATCACTGTCATATATCCTGCAGGCGTTGTGCCTACTGCACCCCAAGTCCCGCAGTCTACTGCGTTCAGCTCAGAACCTTCAGCTGGTGACGGCTCGGGCCTGTGAGGCACCCTGCTGTCTGTCATATGCCTTGGACACATTGCTCACTCTGATGCAGGTGACATGACACTGATTGCAATGTTATGTTGGTGTCTTGATTGCATAGATTGGTGTTAGCAAGTCAACAGGAACAGCTAGCACGTACTGCGTGGTCTGTTTGTGGCAAATGCTGCACACATGCATAGATGCACAGGCGCAAGCAGCATCAGATATCAGTAAACAGTTCTGCTTCTGATTGCTGTCTCCTGGTTGCTGTTTGTTGTCAGGGCAATGAGGAGGCACAGGCCATGTTTGTAACAACTGGAGGTCTCGACATGTTACTGACACGTACACTGCAGCACACACATCAGCAGCAGCAGCAACAGCAAATGGAAACTGCAGGCAGTAGCGATGTCACGGACCGGAGCAGAGCTTCATCGTCTGCTGAGGGCCCGCCTGATCTGTTGATGAAGCTGCTGGTGTTTTTACAAATGTTGTTGGGGTGGTGTATCGGAGAAGCAGTCAGAAAAGGTGTGGTATAACAGTACAGCAGTAGTGCCTGTCATGAAGCAGGTGTCTTAATTGCTTGTAAGCAAGGACAGAGCTAACAGACATACTTGCGTTCTCATTCTCAAGCTTGTTGCTGGTTGTTGATGCTATGGTGTTTGCGTACGCCAGTTGACAGCCTGATGATCAGCATGCGTTCGAGGGTGGTCCCCATGTACAAGTTATACTGTATGCTTGTGTGAGCCAGAAGCAATGATACTTGGACGCTGCTGCTGTTGTTGCTGTGTCCCCAGGTGCTCATCCCAGTACTCAGCGTGCAGCAGTAACATCTATGACTCGACACCTGAGTCCCGCAGCAGCCAAGACCCTCACACAAGGACTAACTCAACTCGTGCTAGCTGCAGGCACAGAGGGACCTGCAGGCAGGGTCACAGCTGCAGCTGCTGCTAGCTTCGTTGCAGCTACAAGTGGGTTGGATGAAGCAGTGGTGAAGGATGGGTACGTGTCGGTCGAAGATTTGTTGCAGCTGAGGGCAAAGCATGCAGCGACTACCATCACTAGCGCATCTGGCGGGCGGTGAGCCTGACTGTTGACCTCTTTGTACTGCAAGCTTAGTAGACGGTGGTTAGTGTATGTGAGTATGGACGCTTTGCTGGCAGAACGCGCGAATTTGTTGATTGCAGCATGATAATTATGAAGTATGGCCAGACTGCAGCAATACCGTTTGATTCAGCTCTCGTGGAGGGGACTTGGAGAGGCGGGACATCGTCAGGCGCGTCGTCACTGCAAGGTCTGGGCTCTGTTTGTCCCTGTGTCTTCAATGCGCGTACTTCATGACTCTATGCTGTCACACAATAGGCAAATAGTCGTGTGCAGTTTGTGACTTCAATACCTTGAACGGCGTTTACGTCAACCACACTCTGTTCAAGTTCAAGCATGGACGGCTTGCCGAGTAGTATATTCGTAGACGACACCGCTCCAGTATATGAAATGCCTGTATCAGCCATATCCCGGCCGATCGCATCGATCTTGGATGAATCAAAAGTGGAACAGTTCATGGCTGAAATGAAGGCAGGAGCTCAGTTCACACCTATTGAAGT
>JARWLF010002184.1:0-12807 GCA_029853055.1 Scenedesmus sp. KT-U
GACCAACCTCCTCGACTGACCTGTATTTGCTCCAGCAGCTCTGGCAGGCGAGTAGCCACCTGATCCCAGGGAACAAACTCCTTAGCACCTACAGCAGCAAGAACAGCAGGCCAACAACAATACAGGATTGTCGCAACATAGATGCTTCCAGTCCTGCGACACAAACCTATCACGTAGTTTGTGAGCAGATGTACTGCACAAAGCCCTCTAGTGCAACTTAGCTGTTGTGGGCGCTGTTCAGTAGGATCCATTGGTATAATAGTGTTGTCATGCAGCCACAGAGACCGCTCAAACACCCTAGGATCATCATCACAGCATGAGCACGGCCACTTTGCCAGAGGTTTGTAATGCCAACATGTCATAGATAGATCAGCCACGTCCACTATGCTCATGTGAAACAAGACAAGACCCATGACATCAGTATTCCATCACTATCATGATAGACTGATTTGGTTGTCAAGGTGATGCCATGGATGCAATAAAACAACGAGTGCCAAGGCAGCTACAGCCCTACTTATGAGCAACACAAGATACGCAATAATGCAGTACGCTAGAGAAGCTGTTCAGTAGGATCCATTGCTTAGAAGTGTGATATCAGGGCAACCCAGGGCTGCTCATATCCCAGGATCATCACTACAGCCAACTCAACAACCACAACCCAGACCACAAACACATGAACCCAGGATATCAGCTGTGCGCACCAAGCGTAGCAAATTCTCTGTGCAGCTGTCATGCTGTTCAGTAGGATCCATTGGTAACCCATTGTGTATCAGGCAATTTAAAGTTGCTCAAACACTGAGAATCGTCATGACAGCAGAGCAGGCAACATCACTGCAATAGGAGGAACATGGCCAGCGCAATAGCCTGCATCTGGGAGCAAAGCTACTACAAGCAAAAGTTACTCCAGGTGTCAACCAACAAAGAAGCGGCACTGAGACATAAACACGGACCCTCAAGCATACTGCACATCAGCAATGCACATACATCCAAGTGACTTGATCGCAGGCCATCAGACTGCACCTCAACACAGCAGAACCACACCTCCTGTCCACGGAAGTTTGCCTCAGTTCAGACAGCAGAAATTGATGCATGTAATAGGTTTGTGTTGCCAGAAGCTCACCTGTGTCTCTTCTTGCCATGACTACCGTCTTGTTCTCCATGTCCTTGGGCCCCAGCTCCACCCTGACAGGCACTCCTCTCAGCTCCCAGTGGTTGTACTTCCAGCCAGGAGTGTAGTTGGTGCGGAAGTCAGTCTCAACACGAACACCAGCAGACTCGAGCTGCTTTTGGAAGCTGCGCGCCTGCAGGAAGATGCAGCATTGAGGGTTGGTACCACATGCCAAGCTGTCACAATCTGGCCACCAGGGCACTGCAAGCAGGCTGACGATGACAACGGAAGAATGTGTATGCTTGCCACTGACACTGACATAAAAACAGAATATGAGCACGGCACAGAGGTTCAGTCGCTCCAGGTGTGTGCAGCTGAGATTGTGTCAGCCATGATGCTGCAGATAACAAAGTGCATGAAAGCCCGATGTCCTGCTTACCTGCTCAAACATGGCCTCCACTACTTCTGGTGCGCTGCTGCTCTTAGGGATGGGAATGATCACCGTCTGCTTGGGTGCAACACGGGGTGGCAGTACCAGCCCCTTATCATCACCATGAGTCATGATCATGACACCTAAGCTGCGTGTTGTAAGGCCCCAACTGTTCTGCCAGGCATGTGACTTGCCATGATCCTCCGTTTCAAACTCAATGCCAAACATCTTGCTGAAGTTCTGACCTAGACAGTGGCTGGTGGCTCCCTGCACTCCTCGGCCATTCTCTGGGATGAAGGCCTGCAAAGACCCAAAACACCAACTTAAGTTCATTTACTACAAGCAGAAAGCTGACAGCCAGACGCAAAGATGTCATGACAATCCAGTAACAGAATATGCTGCTGGATGCCATGTGATTCAGTTGCCATGATCTCAGCGGCAACACTTCACACAAGGCTATTGTGACTGCAATCTACCAGCAGCAGTTGGTACTACACAGCGGGCTGGATTGAAGCGATGATGATGCAAATGAAAGCATGGATAAAGGGGCAACATAATAACATATGTCAACCCACCTCCACTGTTGTTGTGTACAGAGCTCCTGCAAACTTCTCCTTCTCACTCTTCTTACCCTTGGTCACAGGCACAGCTAACAAGTGCTCATACACACCTACAAGATGCATACAACATCAACCACAGATCAGGTTGACCTCAAGCCTTTATGTTGGCTGACAAGCTTGCAAAGGACATTGTGGGTAACACAATGCAACATAGCAACATGCGATTACCCAGTATCGGCGATGAGTTGAATCCATCACATACGGCTTGACCAGTTGGCGTTCTGAGCAGAGCCACATACAGGGCGACAAATGTTCGGATCCCATACCTGCGTAGAAGTCCAGGATCTGCCGTACTTCTGTGTCAGCCTCTTCCTTGGTGGCAAATGCTGTGTGGCCTTCCTGCCACAAAAACTCTCTGCGAGCACGCAACACAGACCAGGTTGACAAGTACAGTCTTCAAGCGAACAACACTGTGGGGTTCCAGTACCAAACAACATCAGGTACAGCACCATGCAGGCACAGTGCTGAAGGCATATTCATCTGCCAGGTAAGCTTGTGAATGTCAAGGGCTGTTCAAGGTGAATACAAAGTTCCAACAGTCTAGAATCCTTCTCACCGGCTGCGGATGAATGGTGTTGGGTACTTGAACTCCCAGCGCACGACATTAGTCCACTGGTTGAGCCGCAGAGGAAGATCACGGTGACTACGAATCCACTGAGCATAGTATGGGTACATCACCTGTGGATCACAGCATACGCTTATACATAGGTCAGCCCACAGCATTGCATCAAAGATTGGCAGGGCAACGCGGAACAGTGGGTAGATATGGAGTGAGAATATGGAGTGACATGCAGGACCCTGTGATGTACCAGTTTGAAGCAACAGGATTCTTCCCTTGAACCACCTGCTGGCCATAACCATTCAGGTCTGAGCTGGTCTGAGCTGAATGATTGAACTGGCAAGTGGTGGATTAGAGGGAAACATGATGATTGCTTAGACTGGCACAAAGCATGCCCAAAGAACCCAGCCCATGTGGGGTCTAGCGGCAGACATATGGCATCACGAAGTGTATGATGGGTTGATTGAACCATGTGCGACAGGATGCACTGGGCAAGACATAGCCTCAGCTGCTGTCATACAGGGTCCCTGTAGGCTTGTCTGAACGACTGATGTTGCTGGTACATCTGCAACTGCTGTGGTGGTTCACAGGCTTCCCAAGCCACCCACGCATGTTTGGATAGAACTGCTGCTGTATAGGATCTCAATCGCATCAGCTGGAATGATGCTTCACAGATATCACTCACTGTTTCTGATGTAGGCCTGATGGCAATGGGCTTCTCCATTTCACTTGAACCAGCCTTAGTCACCCAGGCAACCTGCAGTCAGGACATTGCATACTTGTGGTGATACCACTGTATCACTGTTTGCTTTGCAAGCTGGTAGACCAGATCACAAGGACGCTCCCTGATGCATTGACTTGCAAGCGTACAAGCCAGGAAAAGTGAGTTCTGCGTTCAGAGCTGAGGCGGCAGAACGTCAACAGCACCTTGCACAAGCCTCGACCATGCAGCCTGTCACTGAAGCAAACAGCAGAACAGATGACAAACAAGCAAAAAGCAGTGCAGAATGTACCTTACCTCAGGTGCAAAGCCTTCCACATGGTCCTTCTCTGTGTTCAGGACATCCTCAGTGATGAACATGGGGAAGTAGGCATTCTGCACGCCCAGCTTCTTAATGTTGTCATCAAACCAGCGCTGCACAACCTCCCACATGCTGAAGGCCCAGGGACGCAGAATGTAGCAGCCACTGACATCGTAGTAGCTGATGAGTTCTGAAGATACGACTAGCTCACTATACCAGTTGGGAAAGTCTTCTTCCTTCTTGCAGGAAAGGCCCAGTTTGGTCTCCTTCTTCACCTCCTTACCATCTGTTTCAAGAGCCGTTGAGTGAGTCAATCTGTGCCGTATGCACTTCAATCACGCAATGCTAGTGGACATGTCAGGTGTCTTGCAAGAGACATAAGGTGTGCTGTCAGATTGACCTTCACAAATTCAACTGGTGTATACATGGTGAATTACTGCTTTTTATCTTACATCCAGGTGACTTAGAGACTGCATAGCGATAATATCTGCACAGCTTGCACAATTGCCTCCAGCTGTCTGCAAGAAGTCAGATGAGCTTCTGCTGCTGTCCCGTACCCTGGGGTTTCTTTTCCTTCTGTGGCTTGGGCTGCTTGGGTGCCTTTTCCTTCTTGGGCTTGGCTGCGGGTGCTATGCCGTTATCCTGCACGCTAAGCTGCGTGGTCTGCTCTGCCACAACGGCAACCTGAGCACTGTCTGCAAGGCACAATGGCAGTACAGCGGTTGCATGCAGTGGCTGTTGTCATACAGGTGATTGAGGCCATATTGCTGTTGTTGTCCTCATAACAGTCATAGATGTGCCTTCTAGCACTGCAGTGCAGGCTCTGCAACCAACCCCTTTGTCCTGGCGGGTGAATCCGAGCAGCGAACAAGAGAACTCAACGGCAGTGTGCATGGATTCTCACCTGTGGATGCCATCAAAAGTAGTCAATACTTGCTTCTTATTTTCGTCACCGTAGATCAGAGGCAAGCAGCAAGTAGGCAACAGCCGCACTGCTCCCGCACACTGGGAGTGCTCCCGGGACCTCAGCACCAACTGACAGACCTTGCGACAGAACATACTCTTTGTGAGTGTGTACACGCGTCTGTTTGTCATCTCCGCCGGAGCTGTTATAGACTTTACAACTACTCAACAACTTGCTGCAGGAAGCCCTGTGCATCGGGATTTGTCTACTTTGAACTTGCCAACCACATTATTTGATCAGCTCTATATCGACCTGACAACTCGCACCGTTGCAGGTGCAGTTGCTGTGGGCTGCAGATGGACGGAAAGGGACAGCGCGAGTGGTACTGCCCGAGTGCTGATAAGCAGGCAGTGCTGCACTTCTACAACAGTCTTGTAGATGCCAAAGTCCCATTCATACCCGCGGCTGGGGCAGGCAGCAGGCAAATCAGCTGGTATACCTGCGGTCCCACTGTGTACGACAGTGCACATATGGGCCATGCTAGGAACTACGTAACCTTTGATGTGATACGTCGAGTGCTGGAAGACTACTTTGGTTACAACGTGCTGTACGTAATGAACGTCACGGATGTTGATGATAAGATCATCCTCAGAGCCAGGAGGAACTACCTGCTGCAGCAGTATATACACCAGCAAAGTGACCCGCAGCAGGTGTGACTCTAAGTGTTGGGTTCATGTCACAGCTCTTATCTTTTTCGGTGATGGTTGATTGGATGTATTGTGAGTGGTTCGCCACACAGACGGCCAGTGTGCAGTCTCACAGTGGCCCAGTATTGTCCTGCGCTGTTGCAAGCAAACCGCTGTGGTGGTGCACCCATACCTCAACAGGCATATGGCCATTGTTTGACCCATGATGTTCTATTCATAGCAATTTGAAAGCAAATGTAGGACATTCGGCACACTTGTTGTAACCAATTGTACAACAAGCCTGCAGTCGGAGACATCTGGCCACTAAGCAGCCCAATGGCAGGGTGTATTGGTTGATTGCAAGGACCTTGTTTGCACTGCCAACTTGTGTGCGATATTTCAGGTGGCACAGCAAGTCGATGCAGCCATACAAGCAGCAATCGACAAACAGCTGAAAAAACAGCAGGCTATGACAGAGAAGGTTTCAGCAGCAACAGATAGCAGGCAGCGGACTGAGTTGGAAGCAGCGCTCAAGAATGAGGAACACAAAGCCAAGCAGTTGCAGCAGGTCCAAGCAGACTTCAAGGCACTAGTAGCAGGTGTGTGTGAGCCATTGTGCACAGGTTCTTGGCAACGCAAAGCAGCCATCCCTCAGTGCCTAAGCGTATCTTCCCCTTGTGCATCAGCAACGTCTGCTGCACTGAGATCCTTTGGGACAGTGAACAGATAGCACTGACTGTTACCAATCTGCGAAGTGGCATGTCTGACTGTTGACAGATGTCCGACTGTCAGCACTGCAAGACAGCATCCAGCTTAGCATGAAAGCATATACGTATCCGTGCATCCACTGGCAGCCTTTTGAGAACAATCAGCAGCGTGGTGCAGCTGACAACAACTTCAAGCATGCTTGTCTGTTGTTGAATATGCGTCAGGTGGCAGCCCCAGCATACAACAGATGATGTCCGTGGGATCAGACGCACTGGCAGAGCAGCTTGATGCTCAACACGGCAGTGAAGTGTCTGACGTCAGCATCTTCAGGGCACATGCAGCAAAGTATGAGGTGAGTCCCGTTTGTAGCTTGTAGGCTTTGGTTTGCAGAGGTCAGGAGCAGCATGCGGTTGCTGAACTTGACCCTGATGGTTGTAGCTGCAGAGTGCGAGGCTTCAGCGGTTACAGTGTATTCCAACATGACATGGCTGTATAGCAGCTGACCACCTGTAGCACGATGGTTGACTGATTGTCTCGGAGTGTGGGTTGCACAAGCTACTGGCAGCATCAGCGAACTTGCTGTGGGCATCAGTGCGTATCTCAAGCTCTGCTGTGGCAGACACCAGCAGTGTAAGCAGCACAAAGCAACATCAATGTCGCAGTGTCCTGCCTGTGTCCTGACCGTCCCTACCACAGCAAGAGTTCTTTGAGGACATGGACGCCCTCGGTGTGCGTCGACCAGATGTGTTAACCCGAGTAGTGGAGTACCTGCCTGAGATCATTGAGTATGTACAGCGCATCGTGGACAACGGGATGGCCTACGAGAGCAATGGCAGTGTCTACTTCGATACAGCCAAGTTCAGGTAGTACTCTTTTGGCCTAAAGCTTGCTTCATCTTGATCATGGACATACTCTAGTACGGGGCTGGGTTACCAGTCATTGTATGTAGTTATTGCAGGCATGGCCTCGTCAGCTGTTGGTATGCTATACCTGCCACAAAATTCGTCTGTCTGACTTGGTACAAGTCTAATCACATGCCATGCATGGCCCTGCGCCATACTGCAAGGCCACGTACCACCGCAGCTAATCATAGAGCTAGCAATAATCACCTTGCATGTCACCCTGCTGCACATGTTGTCCTACTCTATGGCATGTTGGTGTTTTGTCTCCTGACCTTGAGCGGCTTTACTCTGCAGGGATCTTGGTCATGTGTATGGCAAGTGCAAGCCTTCATCTGTCGGCAATGCCACCCTTGCTGCTGAAAGTGAGGCAAACTTTGAGACCAGTGAGAAGCGAGGTGCTCAGGACTTTGCCCTGTGGAAGGCAGCAAAGCCAGGAGAGCCCGCATGGGACTCTCCTTGGGGCAAAGGGAGACCAGGTGGGTGTGGGGGGGTATTGGTTGCCCATGTCTGACATGATGCTGTTGAGGTCGTGCCAGGACTATTGCAGTGTAAAGGCATGTTGCAGCCATGCCTGCTGGCCCTACATAAATGACAGCCGCAGCACATTGGTAGTATGCATGAGGTGCTTCCTGGTTTGACCATCCATTGTCAGCACCCTTGCAGAACTTGGAGTGACCAGACAGTAGTTGGGTGACTAGGTTGATGATTGAAGCCAACAGCATCATGCACCTGTGGTGATGCTGTCCGACACTACTGCATATCTCCTGCAGGTTGGCACATAGAGTGCAGTGCCATGGCTAGTAAGATCATTGGTTCAAACCTCGACATCCATACTGGTGGTGAAGACCTCAAGTTTCCTCATCATGATAATGAGCTGGCACAAGCTGAGGCATATTTTCACCATGAGTGAGTTGTAATCTGTCGCAGCACTAGCAGACAGCCTTGTTGAGAGGCTGCTGATTACTGGTGCATGCATACCCTTGCTGAGCTGCGGACATGTATTGCTGGACATTTGCTGCAAATTCTTGGCACCTCTGTACCCCTGGTGCTGCACTTGGAGTGCCATGCCTGCTTGCCCGATGTTGTTGCTGCTAGTACCATGCATAGCCCGTGCTAGGTGCCTTGTTCTTATGGTGGCTGCTTGTATTGTGCCTGTTTGTCTGCAGGGGCTGTCGTCAGTGGGTGAACTACTTCCTGCACAGTGGTCATCTAGAGATTGAGGGACTCAAGATGAGCAAGAGTCTCAAAAACTTCATCACTATCAGGTGCCTTGCTGCTTACCCTTCTGTTTGGTGCTTAGCTGCTGTCTTCTGGACAAGTTGCTGCGCTTGTTTGTGGTGTGGCAGACCTCATAAGTTGTAGCCTTAATCCATCCTGCACATGTTAGCCCCTGCTGCACCAGAGTGTGCAGTGCAGCAGTATAAGACACTTGTGCTACAGCAACAGCCTGTGACACTGCAGCTGTGGTTTGGTTGATGCTACCTTGCGTCAATCTTCACCTAACGCCACAGCTGCTGAATATGCAGAGCAAACAGCTATCTGGCAAGTACATGTCCTGCAGACCTTTCAGCCTGTGGTCACCCTTGACTTGGACATGATGGTGTGTGGCCGCAATCGTACGGGAAGCAGCTTGGCTGTGAGCTTTCTATTGTGTATTTTGGCCCTCTGCAGGGAGGCCTTACAGCAGTTCAGTGCTCGACAGCTTCGTCTGATGTTCATCATGAACCCCTGGAACAAGACCATCAGTTACGGCGAGACGATGAAAGCTGAGATGAGGGCCAGAGAACAGGCCATCAAGAACTTCTTCCAGAACGTTGATGTGGCCATCAGAGAGGCTGCAGGACAGGAAGCTCAGACAGCTGCTAAGTGGGAGGTAAGGGTGCAGGATAAGGCCTGCTTCCTGCAGGACTGCAGTAGTTGTTTATCCATGTGCCATCCCAGTTGCTGCTGTCTGTGTGTTACTCACATGCATGTTTGAGATGCTGTGAACAGCATGAACTGGTTTTTATGAGTTGCTCCACAGCAGCACAGCTCCTTCCATACCTTGCCCGGCACAGCTGAGCGCAGCTGTCTGCTTTGCTGATCTGCTTGAGTTGTTTTGCGCTTCAGGATGATGAGCTGAGTCTTAATGCAGCCATCCAGGAGTGCCAGACCAAGGTCCATGAGTCTCTGTTGGACAACATCAACACTGCTGGAGCACTGGATGCCCTAGCAGGTGATATACTCCATGACCACTGCTTCTTCAGTATCGGCGAACCTGCTGTTGAATCAACAGATGTTTGCACGTCTGATATTGCAACTTATAGGTTTGCATGGTGTTCAGTACAAGCATACAACCTCTGCAGATAGTGATGATGTTGTGTTTGCTGAGCACTGCTTGGTGTATACTCAGGTTTAATCAAAGCCACCAACTTGTACCTAGCCAAGAAGCAGGAGTCAGCAGCATCAGCAGTAAGCAATGGGAGTGTGTCAGGCTTGAGACCTGCTGGGCCACATTCTTATCTATTGAGGAAGGCAGCAGCTTATGTCACTCGCATCTTGTCAGTGTTTGGCATCCTACAGGTATGGAACGACTGGTGCTTGTTGGAGTGCTGGAACATATGCTGATGTGTATATGTGACTGTACCTCTGTGGTTCAGAAAATGACGACTACATTGCATACTAGTTCAAGTGATGTTGTGTGTCTGCCAGAAGCAGCTGTAAGTAAATTACAACGTTCCTTGACAAGCACACAACATCACTCAAGTCAGTATGCAACGAAGTCAATCGAGGTTTAAGCAGCGGCTTACGCTGGCACGCAGCTCTAACAAACTGATCACCTGCGCATGGCTTGTTTAGGTTCTAAATGACTATCGCATAAAGTTTGTTATGTCAGCTGAACATGTTACATAATAAGTTGATGTCATCTTGTCACTGTGTCGTAACATGCCCAGGGTCCCGGAGATGTTCTAGGTCTTGGTGGTGATGGAGGCAGCAGTACTGATGCAGCAGCAGCTAGTTACCTGGATGCATTTGCGGCATTCAGAGACGAGGTACGCAGCAATCGTCATGTTCATTCCATGATTCAAGATACTGCAGCAGGCACAATGGGTAGCTGGTACAGACTGGGCTTAGCAAGGACTCAACAAGCACTCAACTTATTTCTTTGAGCAGTATGAAGCACCAACATGCCTGTTAGACAGCTAGCCCTGCATGTTACTACTTGTGGTCCTTGCTATCTTTCCAATGTGCATCCTTGGACAGATGGTCTACCTTCAAAACTTTGCTGCTGCTGCTGCTTGTGGCGCCTGTGCTGTCCCAGGTCCGTGGATTATGCAAGTCCAAGGCGGCTCATGGTGAAGTTCTTGGTGTGTGTGACAAGGTGCGAGATGACACACTGCCTCAACTGGGAGTCAGACTGGAGGACAGACCAGATGGTGAGTGTCATAGTTGACTGGGTGACTGAATGACTGACTGGCTGAGTGAGTGCAGCAGTATGCCATCATGGTGTGGTGTTGTACAATCCGTGTACTGTTTGCTGTCATGCAGTGTCATATGCATCATATCACCTAGACCGCTGAGTCAGAGGATTCATGTGTTTGTTTGTGTCTGTCTTCCATGTTCATCAAGTTGCCATCACTGTGACCTCATGCTTGTGTTGCTGTTTGACATCACTGTTTATCTCCCCAGGCAAGGCGATCTGGAAGCTTGATGATCCCGCAGTCTTGGCAGCAGAGCGAGCTGAGAGGCTGGCTGCTGCTGCTGAAGCAGCTCGGCGTAAAGTAGCAAATGCACTGGACAAGAAGGTGAGGTGCAGGGTACGGATGTAGCAGGTTTGTAGAGGGGCCAAGGGTGCAAGTCGATGTTGCGATGCACAGATAGACTGCTGTACACGGGGAAGTGGATGTATCTGTGTATGGTTCGTCAATGATATGTGATCAAAAGGACGCTTGAACACTCCCGCAAGCACCAGCTGCCGCCAGGGTTCCAGAAATGATCAAGAACTCATGCTACTCCTGCCGTGTCGTCACTGCTGCTGCAATCAGAGCAAGGAGCTTGAGAAGTTACAGAAGCTGGCTGCACTGCCTTCTGAGACTGAGGCACTAGCAGACAAGTGAGACAGACACCGTGTGCTGCACAGTGTCACTGTCACTCATCATGCTGATGTCGTTGCTCACTACTACTACTCTCTCCCCTGCTTGTTGTCTCTGACGTGCTGCATGTTGCTGACAGCCATCAGAGGTGCCTCCCACTGTTTGTGTCCCTGATGCTTGTGAGATGGTGACTGAAGCAGGAGCTAACCTTGCTTCCTGTTCTGTTTGTGTGCCTGTTCAGGTACAGTCAGTTTGATGCTCAGACCGGAGAGCCAACACATGATAAGGATGGACAGCCCCTGGACGACAAGGTGAGTCAGAGCTACTCGAGAAAAGTTGACTTTCCAGCTGGTGCCTGTTGCACATTGCTTGACTGCCTACCTCCATTCACGCTTGGTGACATTCAGTATGTTTTCGCTGCTTGCTGACCCATGGATATCTTGGGCTAAACGCCAACGTGTGCAAGCTTGTGCAAGCTTGTCTCTGTGCCTTTGTCTCGTCAATGTACAAACATCTCAATGTGCACATCCAGGCCAAGGCCAAGGCGAAGAAGGATCTTGACAAGGTGCGCAAGGTCCGTGAACCCCTCACAAAGAAGCTGGCAGAAGACCCCAAGGTACTGGACACACTGGCAGCTGAGGTGGAGGAACTGGCTAGGCAGCTCAAGGAACTGCAGTAGCACAACATAACATGGGCAATCTTGTGACACTTGGTTGTTCAATGTGATTTTGCCGGCATTGTCTTTGAGCTTGATGGTGTTATAGACATTCAAACTGGACAAGCATCCTGGGTTGGAGTCAGTCATCGTAACTTGCCATTGATGAGTTGCCTTTGCGAGCAGCTGTCTGGCCAGCCTCGGAGGGGCTGAACAATGTGTTGAACTCAGATGTGGGTTACTTAGGGCAGTTATGATGGTCGGAATGGATGGCGTGTCTACTGTAGTTGTTGAGCTGCTGCAGCAGACCTATGCGTCATTGGTGTGGCTTTGCGAACGGTTGACGGTGAAGGCATGTGTAACTCGTCGTTCTTGATGTGTGCAGTATCAGTAGCTGATTCGAGAAGGTGTTGTCATCACATGCGAGCCAGACAGCAAAGTTGCAAAGCAAGCACTGGGGCGCCACCCAGAGTATCTGCCAGAGTATGAGCCCTGTGCTAATAAGAGATTCTTCATCATGATGACGAGTCCTCTGTTACAAAAGGAGCCTGAAGAACAACTGCTCCGAGCACTTCTGAGTAAAGCAAGAGATAGACCATCATGGTGACATATGACCATGACGGTCATCAACAGCAGTCAACAACACAAACAGCAGTGTCAACACGTAAACATGTCACATCTTGCTACAATATATGGTAACGTAAGTAGAACCCGACCACTCCCCTCCTCATAGCATCCCTCTCTCCATCATGACCCGCTTCATCGTTACGCCCATCTGTGCCGGTGACTTGCTGATTGTGACACCAGCTGCCTCCAGAGCAGCAATCTTATCTGAGGCCTTGCCCTTCCCACCACTGATGATGGCACCGGCATGACCCATGCGGCGACCTGGTGGGGCGGTTAGACCTGCAGCAGCAGCAGCAGCAGTGCGGGGTAAGCATTGCATCAAAACATGCACCACCGATCAAGCAGGGCATACAAGACGACAGCAATTATGCAAATCAAGTGTATGGATGAGCAAAAGAATGTCCCCACACCACAGCTGTACACTCGTACCTGCAATGAAGCTAACGACCGGCTTCTTCGTTCCTGATCGTATGATGAAGTCAGCTGCCTCTTCTTCTGCTGTACCTCCGATCT
>JARWLF010002186.1:0-17969 GCA_029853055.1 Scenedesmus sp. KT-U
TGGTCACAGCCGCATTACCTTGTACATGAAGGAACAATACTCAGAGCAGCATAGATAACAGCAGTAGGGGTGTCAGTAGCATATAAGATCCAATACACAGATGAGATATGCTGTTCCATCACCAACAATGATGCATGTTGCATCTATCAGCAGTTCCAGGGTTGCAACGCTGATGACATGGGCTGCTCTGCCTGCTGTTTGAGAGACACCAAGGCACTAATGTCTTTCGCTATGCAGGTGTACCTCCAGGCCCTCATGGACAGGCTGGTCAAGCTTTGCTTATCTCCAAAATGGAGGCATCTAATACAGCAAATAGGCTTCCCTGCTCACTGTGCTGCCAGATGGGGCTTGAATGCTTTGAGCATAAAGTACCAAGCTGCAGCTGGGCCCAACCATCACGCGCAAGAGATGCCAAGCAGGAATGAGGAAGGTTTGTGCATCCCCTACAATGCCAGGGCTCTCCCCCCCTACAAGCTTGACAAGCGCAAGCTCTGGCGTCGGCACCACTTGCACTTCAACCGCAACAACGGGTACCTGTATGTGTACCTGGGCAGAACTGCAGGGACTCAGCAGCGCCCCGAAGGCCTACCGGTGTCAGAAAGCATCCACAGGATCATTACCCTGGGAGCTCATGGAAGAAGAGGAAATGATCAGGAGGTTAGTCATGCTTGTCACAACAAGTGGTGCCTGTCGCCAAAGTGCATGGGCTGGAAGAGTCACGCGGACAACATGAAGGAGCCACTACCGGAGATGGACTGGCCAGAAGACGAGACAGAAGAAGAAGAAGAAGAAGAAGAAGAAGAAGAAGAAGAAGAAGAAGAAGAAGAAGAAGAAGAAGAAGAAGAAGATGATGATGATGAAGCAACTGCAGATTCTGATGCTTCAACCGACCCTGATGGCTCAGAGGATGGCTCAGAGGATGACTCGGAGGATGATTGATTGGGAAGACCAGTGAATGGTTGATAAGGTTGTGCTGCATGCGCTACCAATGCTGGCACTTACTGCTCAGTGGAGTTGGTCTGTGCTGTTACTTTCAGCCTTCGTTCAACCGTGACTTGGTCTTCAGCCACTGCTGGTTCTACAATTGTTTTGACGTTGTGTGGCGTATGCCCTGCAGCTGGTGCTGCACGTATCGGTTTGCTGCTTGGTTGCAGTCTCGTCTACTGTTGTGCTGTACTTGTCAGGCTGTACCGGCTCATGGTGGTAGCCCGCATGTGCTTCCAGTGCGAGGTTATTGTGGATGTGAGCGAAGCAGAGGTTTACTGTGCTTACGAGAGGCAGCGCGAGCTGATGGCTTGCAGTGAAGTTCAGCATCACCCCTGGATGAGTTCTTACGTGCTAGGAATGCACCCTTGTCTTTGTTGAAAAGCAACATTGTCTTTTACAGTATTCATCAAAGTGCTGCATTACAAGGATTGCCCCGCCCTGGTACCAAGGGATTCAAATGGCCAACAGACAGCCTAACACTCGAGAGGCGCATCCTGATCCCCGCTTGTTTGCAAGAGACATGTTTCTTGACACGACAAAAATTCAAAGTTAACAGAATTACGTTGACCTGAATGGCAGTCCTCACCCTTTCAACGGGACCACGCGTCTGAACAGACATCATGGATGTCGCAGTGAGCTCTGCTGCTCCTGTGATGCAGTTGATTGAGCCTGGATCTGTTGAAGACGTTTTTCACGCTGCTGCACTGCTGAAATCAGCGCATGTACTGGCCGTGGGTGTCCTGCTGTACTTCGTAAAAAGAAAGCGGCTGTACAGGAAAGCCGCTGTGCCCCACGAGACGTTTAAAAGTTGGTTTCAAGCCGAGAAGGAGCGATTTGGTTTTGAGTACTATGCAGCGTTGGCTCGTGCACGTGCCGGTGCCATAATTGTCACCCTGCACAGGAAGCATGGGTACCCTCTCCAAGGTGAGGGTGTGTGAGCTGTGGCACCCGCATCGCTGATGCACACTGCTTCCTTGTTGTCTCACCACCCACTTTGCTGCACTGCAGAAATCTACGTCAAGGTTGGTGGGCTGCACAAATTACGACAACTCTTGCGTCACACATTCACTTGCAACAGCAATCCCTGGCCCGATGGAGAAGAGATGGGCATCAAAAGAGGTGACATCGACACTCTTCGGAGCGTCATGCAGATGGAAGGAGGTATCACCGCTTACCTGAAGGTGAGAACAAGGCACATGCAGAAGGTCAGGCTGTTGTTTGCTTTAGTGTGTGTGTTCACCAAATCTATGAACACTCCTGCTGATCTAGCAACCCGTGCACTCCAGCCTCTATTTGCCATGTTGCAATGATGGATCAGCTGACTGACTACAGCTGATCTTATTGCCAGACCTTATAGATCTTATAGCTTGCTCACTTGTGTTTGCAGTTGCAAGAAGCACCAGCCCAGCAGCAAACATCGCCACAGGGTGCAGTACAACAACAGCAGCAGCAGCAGCAGCAGCACCAAGCACTTGTGCCACCACCAGAAACACCACCACCAGAAACACCACTCGCTGACCTTGAGCAAGCATCTCCTCAGCCTAACAAGCTCAGTCAAGGTACAGGGAGTCATGCACAGTCACATGCACAGCTTGGCCCCACAACTCAGCAGCTGTTGGAGCAGCAGCAGCAGTTACACATACAAGGGAGCGGTACAAGCAAACAACAGCAGGTCATGAGAGGCCGGCAGCAAAAGCAGCAACAGCAGCTGCACACACACAAGCGAGCTCGCAATACAGGCCACCGGCAACAGACTGTGGCAGGCAAGCAGCAGCAGCAGCAGAAGCAGCAGATACACAAGCAAAGGCAACAACCAGCAATCTCCAGACAGGACAGGGCATCTCGAGTTGCAGCTGGCAAAGCACGTACGGCAGCACTCAAGGTCAAGCGGGGTGGTGCTGTCACCACACTAGCAGCAACATCCAAGCCGGTGAGCTCCAACCTGATACACATGTTGTTCTCTTGCATGTAGGTAATGTGTGTCAGCTAGCAGCAAAGATGCCCATGCACGGTGCTTGACTAAGGTGTTTGCCCGGCTTGCTGTTTGTGTGCATGCATTTGCTGACCCCCTGAATGTTGCTGTGCAGGTCAAGGTCAGATACATCAAGCCCCCTGCAGGTTTGCTATCCAAAGACCCCAAAGTCTGGGAAATGGTGGCTCAGCTCGCAGCCAGCGCTGAGCAGCGTGAGGCAGCTCCATGCAGCAAGCAGCAGAGGTGTACCAACTCAGCCGATCGTTCAGCGTCATCATCGGCATCATCAGCAGCAGCAAGGAAGCCGTGTCTGGAGCCTTGCCACAAGGTAGTTACAGCACCAGAGTCTGGAATCCAGCAACACACCATCGTCACAGCATCTGCCAGCAGCCTGGAAGAGTATGCAACGCTACAAAAGGCTGCCCTCAACAGCCAGAGCAGCAAGCAGCGCTCCATCATCATCACTCCAGTCAGCAAGGACAGTGATCTGGCCCCATGGTTGCTCAGGCTTGCAGGTCTGCAAGACTGGTGCTTTGATGTGCTGCTTGTCAGTCAGCACTTCTTTGGCATTAGCACCAGCAAGCTCCAGAGCGAGCAGCTGTTCCAGGAGATCCAGCAAGATATCCACAGCAGCTTGACAGAGGAGCACCCAGTGGCCATCAGCAGTCAGAAGCTGTCGGGCTTTGTTCAGTTGCAGGGTCCCACAGTGCTCATCAGCCTACCACAGACTTGCAGCAGGCTAGCAGACATCAACTTCTCACACATCAGCGCTGTGGTGCACCCTAAACCACTCAAGGACTTCAGCAAGGAGCAGATGGAGGCACTCATCAGGACTGCTGTGCCGGCCTGCCAACATTTGCTTGCACTGCCTGGCCTGCCTACCTGGTCTCATGGGGTGCTGGAGCAAAGCCCCAGTGTGCTTGATGAGGAAGAAGACCTGGCATCTTGCATGAGGTTGCTCAACTTGTCAAAGTCAGAAGGTATCCACTCATCATCCGGCAGCGATATGTGTGTTGCTGACTTGTGTTCTCGATCAAGCTGGTCACAACTAATGCCTATATGATCGATCATCCTCGTGTGTGTTCTCTGAGGTCTGCAAATGCTAACTTGGGCCTCCTGGCTTTCCTGCAGGAGTTGGGTTGAGATCCAGGTTTGAAGCCGTGCTGGAGCTGTTGATGAAGCTGTTGACCCAGCTAGCGCCCTGGATCTCAGGTATGCCGTACGTGTCCTCGCATGTATCACTAGGTCGTGCACATATTGTGGATATGTGTGTTGCTGACTTGATGTGTTCAAGCACTCAGTGCTGATGTTTGCATGCATGTCAGCTTCTGAGCCTCCCCGCTCTGTCTCACCACCACTGTACCCACTGCTGCTGCTGCTGGGCAGGTGCCGTGCGTCAGAAGGACACCCGTGGGCTTGACGGAGACTTCTTCTCTGACGGCCTGCGCAGCTCTGGTGGCGGTGGTTGGGACACAAGAGCCAGGGGCTGGTCCCCTGGCACTGCAGAGTGGTATCATACTGTGGGTCCCAGCTGCCCAGCAGTCACTGCTGAGGATCCACAGGAGCAGCTGAAACAGCAGCAGCGGCGCGCAGAATACTTTAGAGCGCTCCAGCAGCAGCAGGAAGCATGGAGGGCTTGCAGAGCCTCATTGATGACTCCGCTGTACAGCTACCTGAGCAGCCTGGTGGGTCCTGTGCTGTCAGCCTATCAGACAGCCATCAGCATGCAGCCAGGCATGCAGGACGTCAGGTTGCAGCCTGATGTCCCGTACCAGCAGATCCAGTCATCGCTGAATGCTCATGTGGGTGTGCACAAAGACCTCACTGACCTGTTGGGTACGGTCATCGTCTGGCTGTCACTAGCCGGCGCCGGTGCTACCAGAGCTACCGGCGGCAGTAGCAGTGGTTGGAGCAGCAGCAGCAGGAAGCGGCCTGCTCCCGAGCCATCTCGCCCTGGAGCAGCCTTCTTGTTGTATGACCTGGGCTGTGTCTTTGAGGTCGGAGACCGTTCGCACCTGTGGATCCGCTCAGACAAGTACTGGCATGGCACCATCAGAGACTTTGCAGTCCCTGAGGGTGCCTTGCTGTTTGGCACCGCATTCGCCAACAAGAAGGAAGTGACGAGGGATGTGCTGCATGTGTGGCACAAGCCAGGGGCCAAGATCACCTGGAGGCGCCAGTACGATGCAGAACCCCACGAGACTGCACATGTACGGCTGCGGAAAGCGACAGCAGCAGCAGCAGGAGCAGCAGCAGGAGGTGATGAGGAAGAGGACATCATGGAGGAGGAGGAGGAGGACTAACTCTAGAAGGTGAGGCTATGAGGTGTCAACATCGGTAATAGTAGTAGTAGCAGCAGCACCACCAGGTTGTTGTGAGCACTTGTGTCACAGCTGCCAGGTGTCCCGGTGTGCAGATGTGTTGACATTCTGATCAGACTGATCTGAATCAACAATGATATCTGAACACCTTTTCACAGCCACCTGTTGCCTCACCTGCAGGCTTCATCATGCCATGGCGCCATATGCAACAACAACGGCAGCAGGCAGTGGAGGCCGTGAGTGACAGCTGATGGGGATTGCGAAACAACAGCAGCAACACTTGTGACAGCAACCTGAGCAGCAACGGCAGTACTTCTACAGTATAGGTAGTGATTCCAGTAGTAGCAGCAACAGCAAGGGAGGACAGTGGACCACAGGTGAGGCAATGTTGGATGTATGCGTGCGGTTGTAATGCCTCCTTCCCATCATTTTCCCACACACGTCTGTGAGTCACTGGTGTTCTTGCCATTGCTGAACCGCCACCTTTGGCAAAGAAGAACAGAACCAATGTTTGCTTTCATTCAATGAAGCAAGTTGCCACTGCTGCTGGCTTGCAGGGTTTCTGTTCATCTTCAATAACAATCTTCACCCACGGCGGCAACTGCTGCAGCAGTCATATGACTTGACAGCCGATGCGTTTCTTCATCAGCAGTAGACACATACATACATGGAGCCAGTGGCAGTTGCTAGCAGGAGTCAGCAGCAGGAGTCAGCAGGCAGCAGTGGCGCTGAGGCTGTTTGCTAGACCTGTGTGCATAGTGGCAGCAATGGTAGTGGTCTGCACATATCATGCGTTCCGGTGTACTCGCAACCAGCGTGGCTGGTAACTCTGAGTTACCTTTGAATGCAAGTGATGATGGCACAACAGTGTGCCCATTGCAGTTGCTCATTGGGCTTTGACCAGGATTGCCGTGATTGTGTAGTTGGTTGGTAACTCAACAGTGGGAAACTGGTTCAAGCAACTGCAATCGATGATGTGCAATGATGCAGCACAGCTGGGCATGTTGCAGGAGAAGAGTACAACAGAACAACTACCACACACGCAAGAAAGCTTCAGCTCATAACGAAAGCCCATTCGTCGAAATCCCACGATTGTCTGGATACTGGCAAGGATTCAAACAAGCACACCGCTGCAGGTAGAACCTAAAGCCTGTGTCAGCACATGTGAACAACACTGGAAACAGAAACTGTCAACCAGCTAGCTAGCTCGCCAGTGGCTATCCAAACGGATCACTCTATGCTCGCCAGCAGGGCGATGTTTGACCGCGTACCAACCGAACTCGTTGTACTTCCAGCCAGGGACTCTGCCTTGCAACCGACGGTATATCTCAACTGCGCGCCAGAGCTTGGCCGAGGCAGTTGCGTGCCTTCAGCAGCAATGCTGCACAACCGCATCAAAGGGGGTTTCGGAGTCCGAAACACCCTGGTTTCAGTATCTGCAGCGTCCAAAACACCCCTCCACTTTGAGGCCGGAGCGCGGACCGCCTGCAGCAGCTTTCGTGCTTGTGCTGCATCAGCAGGCTGGGATACATCCTATATTACCGTTTTATGTGGAGCAAACCATCGCTCGCGCGTGCCTGCAACCGCCTGGCCCGTTCCTCCCAGAAACCGAGGCTGTCCTACAGTCACTGAGTTTCCTGGCGAGTACTGTCACCCAGAATGAACCGGGGCCGCAGGCGCCCTGGCGGGCCTGCAGCGTGAGATCGCGCATGAGAATGGTGTGTCGTGCATCACTTGGACGAATCGTATCCATATACGCACACCAGGCATGCTGGCTATCGCCAGCTGCATCCGTCAACGAGTCAAAAGTTCGTTGTTGAGGTGACTGGGAGCGCATGTGTTGCGCAGATGGTCACTGAGTCTTTGTCTCTCGCATGCAACCTGCCAGTTTCCGATCCGCGACTGCTCAGCAGCCATGCCGTTTGGTGGTTTGCCACGGTCATGTGATGCAGTGATGGATTGCGCAACTGACTTGGCATCATTTGCCAGCACGAGTGGGTGAGCCATACGTCGGTATACGTTGGTACGCGCTGTTACAGTTTTGCTGGGATTCGTGCAGGTGTAGAGGTGTAGCTTGGTTTGGGGTGTGTTACATGTCTTGCTTCAGTGCTGCTCTGCTGTCGTACCTTTGGCACGGTACACACCCATTGCCACATACACAGTGCCCAGGTATGGACACCCCCCTCACAACTGGATTGGATGGGTTGATGGTGTTCCACCTTGAGAGGTTCCTGTTGAGGATTCCGTCGTCATGTAAGAGGATCTACCATACTATACACTGCTCGGTCTGAGCGATACTCTGCTGGCTTCAGTTGCTGCTGAATCGAGTGCTGCTGTGCTCCTGCCAGTACCGACTATTCGCTGCCCGTATAGGTCTGGTTACACCACCTCTAGGTCAGTTGCAGCCGAATCATTTCCATCATGCGGCACAGATGCAGCATCTGCTGATGACCTGGCTGACAGTAGCTGAGCAGACCCATATTGGAGTTGAACCAATCACGTGCAAGTCTGAGGGAGCAGACAGCACGTGCCAGCCGTGGTGGGTCATCAGGTACGGTTCAAAGGTGACATCGCAGTGGCTGCCGACATGCTACATCACTGCTGCTTACCTCCCCCATGTAGCGGCAAGATGGTTGTGCAGGATACAAACAAGCACACGTCACTGCAGCTGGTGCTGCTGCTGCTGTTGGCATCTGGTGCTATTGCCGCCGCTGCTGCTGGCTTCTTGAACACACGTGGACAAGGACAGATTGCCACAGCTGCTACATAACTGATGCTCCAGTCTGCAATGCACAACAAGAGACCACACAGGTTGAGTACCAATGTTATGATGGAAACAGGAGCACACATCTTTACAATGCAGGATATGGGTATATGGGTATATGGCGACAGCAGCTGATACATATCTTGCGGCTGGCATCGATAGACACAACAGCTTTGTCAGGTGCAGCAAACCCCAACTCAGTCCCGCCATGGTGTGAGAGGGATGCCTGCTCTTGTGGCACAACTCTCTCAGGAGATACCCAAACCTGCAGCAGCAACAGCGGCAGCGGCAAGTCAGCTCGACAATGTAACATTCACAGCACTCACTGGTAGCTGTAGGTGGTGAGGTGATGGCATATACAAAGCAGCAGTCAGCTGCTGACGATGTAGCAGCCGGTGGGCACTGGTACTGTACTTATGGACAAAAACAACAACATGTGACGTCGGCTGCTGCTCTTGTCCCCTACCGTACAGATCTGCTGCTTGATCATGACATAGAGATGACCATACATGATATCATACAGATAGTGATGATACTGCAGCACTGTATCACTCACCTCGTGAGCAGGTCGAGAAGCCATGCAGTAGCCTCTGGGTTCGGAACACCCACTCTGCCTGATGCGCACACAGACTGTTGCTGCTACAAGACATCTGCAGGCAAAGCTGCTTGCTGCAGAGTCAACAGCTGGACTGACACATAAGAAACCTGCTCCTGGGCTCTGTGGGTTGATAGTACAGCAATCCCTGCGGCCAGTAATGCTGCTACCAGCAAAATGTTCTGATCGCAAGCACTCGCTCGCCTGGTATGTTGCAGAGTTGGCCTGCAAGCAAAGCCCCGGTATGGTAGCCGTGTCCGGCAGCTGTGGGAGCTCCTGCTGCTGCTGCAAACTCCAGCAAATCACAGCTCAGCGCTAATCGTGTCGACTGCTGGTGCTTTGCTGCTGTGAGTATCACGAAGAGTGATGTGCTGGCATTGCTGCAAGATAAGCTCCTCAGCTGCGCTGTCTGCAGGACAGGAAGTGCAGCACACATATGTCAGCGGTACAGTACTTACTAGTAACTCAGCTTCCAGTTGGGCGGTCTGACTCAACCAGCTGATTGACAGAGTAGCTTGTGCTGTGACATGCTAAGTCACCACAGTTGCAATGAAAACCTGTATATGTAAGCTGCTTGCTGACCTTTGCACCATCATGGGTGGCGCCGCAGTATGGCTCAAGCTGTGCTGCTGCTGTTCAAGTGCCTGGGAGTGATGCCTGCGACACACGCGTACCTCTGCACTTCTTGTGTAGCTTCATCGCCAAGAAAACGATGACAGGTACTCCAAGCGGTCACATGCTCGTCTGAGGGCGCAAGAAGCCAGTTGCTGTTGCTGTTGCTTGTGCAGGTGTTGGACATACACACACCACCCAGACGGCGTATACATAGCTGTGCTTGATTGTGATTGAGCTCCTTTTGAACATAAGCTACGCGCGCTTGCTTTCCACCCACGCTCTATGAGGAGCAACTGGCGTCAGTTGCAGGTGAGTTGATGGACATCAGCTGCTGGCGGATTGCGGGCAGTTCGACGGGTGGATTGACACCTCCAAAGCTTCATATCAGTTGTTTGAATACACTTACAACACACCAAGAGCCAGAGTGCCTGGCAGCTGGAGAAGGGACAGGCGATGCTCAGCGCCAGCAGATAGCAGGAACGCAACAATTATAGCAATCATGTCCATCGACTGGGTGCTGATGCGAACTTGCAAGACATGCTGTGCTGCTGTAGGTCTTCGAAGTCGGACAGGTAAGAACCCGCGCTTGATGTTGCAAAAGCGGCCAGGAAACGTCTCTGTGAGAGTGTGCGCCAACATCCCAAACATATTCAAGCTATACAAAGGAGCTTGGGTCATCTAGTGGATGCCCACACTGCTGCCTTCAAAAGCGCGGGCAGCAGTGCTATGGGTGACCAGGCCGCATGCATTTGAACTGTGGGGGTCCCCTTGATCACCTCGTTCTGCAATTCGCGCTCGTCTAACAAGTACAGAACGCATGCAGCGCATAATGAGTTTCCTTGTAACTCGGCTAGCAAGATAACAACAGCTTGAGTCCATCAAGGCAAGAAGCCTGCATCAACAGCCACAAGGCAGAGGGCCTGCACATTCCATGGCCTCCGGTGGCAAAAGCCAACAAAACGGGGCAAGGACTGCAACGGTAGCAGCAAAAAGCACAGGAGGGGCAATGAAGCAGTCAGCACCAGCAAGGACACAAGCAGCTACAACAGCAGCAGCAAAAACTACAGCCCCTAGAACACCAGCAAATGGTGAGAGACCGTCAGGAGCAGCAGCAGCAGCAGCAGCAACAGCAGCAGGCGGCATCACCAGGAACCAGAGTCGTCGTGCAGGGGCATCAGCATCAGCGGCAGCGGCGGCGCCAAGACAACAGCGGCAAAACCCACAACAGGCAGCAGGGGATGCTGCAGCGGCAGAGGGATCACCTGAGCTGACTCGCAACATTGTAGCCAGCTGGAACACGGTGTTTCGTGGGATCCCCACCACTGCAGAAGCACGTCAGCAGTGTGGGCAGGCGTACCCAGACATCTTGCAAAGCATGAGAGGTGCCACAAGCTGTGCAGCAACTCTGGAACAACACATAAAGCGGATAGCGCACAGAGCAGCGCACAATGCAGCATATGTCAGCTCGGAACCAGCAGCAATCAGTCACATCATTTCGTACTTGCCAATGCTGCTTGTCTATGTTGGCATGGGGATGATAGACAGGCCTGTTGGGGTTGCTCTCACCAAGGAGCAGAAGGCAGCTGCAGAAAAGGTGTTTCAAGGTTGCAAGTCCTTCAAGGAGTACGTCCTGAAGTACGCAAAAGAAGAAGCACCCCGGGCTGACAAGAAAGGTGAGACCAGGTCAGAGCAGCCACCAAGCATATATGTTGGTGGTATGTATATTCGCTTGACTAGCATGCAGCTTCAGCTTGTAACGGTTACAGTAACAGCACAGTGGAGAGGTGGCACATGTACACTGACTGATGATGTTGCCGGCTCCACATGTTTGTGCAGAAACCACAAAAGCTTACAGCACCATTGTAAGAGATGTCATTGCTGCTTGGTTCTATTGTTGGATGCTGAGGCGTTCTCCAGAAGACAGGGCATGGGCACCGCTAGGCACTTCGTATGCGCTGTGGTCCTGGTTATCCAAGTACAAGGTGAGTCATGATATCATGCACAGGTGTGTACAATGGCAGCAGCAAGACCAGGTATACCACTGAGCCTTTTGGTGCCTGCTCAAGAATCAACACAAGTGTCACTAGTACTTCTACAAGTGTACGCCTGCTGCCACCTGTACTTCTGCAATTGTACACATGCTACCATCCTATAGAGGCTGACAACAGCCTGTCAGGATTGGCAGCACATGATCTTAGTGGGTGTCTCTTGCAGGATGAAGAAGAGCGCACACATGCCTGGGAGGAATACATCAATCCTGAGATCATCAAGCCTTCAACAACAGCAGGGTACAGCAAGCTGCCCGCAGAGAGCAAGGTGAAGGACATCATCAAGGGCGCTGTGGTGAGCGAGGATGTTAGAGAGCATGGGTTCTGCCTCATGCAAAGCTCCTACATACACTGCTATACCTTTGACTGCAACAAACTAGAATGCCACAGATTGCCAGACATCGGCAACTTGGTCAAACACCTTGTACTCACCAGTTGTGTCTCCCCACATTGTCACAGGAGAAAGCGGCGGCACAGGGGCTGCTGCATGAAGATGTAAAGCTCAGGCAAGCAAAGCAAGCGACAGAAGATGAATCTCAGGATGACACTGACAATGATGGTACAGATGACGTTGACTTGCAGTTGCCTGATGAGCTAGCGGAGAGTGAGCTCAGCGATGATGCTCAAGGCCAGGAACCAGATGCAGCAACAGCAGCAGCAGATGGTGATGACACGGAGGCAAGGCAGAACACAACTCCAGGAGGTATAGGTGCTATGCCACCACCGGCCGGAGTGGCAGGTGGATCAGCAGTAGTCAGGACAACAGCAGGCATGACACCTGGCGTAGTGACGCCGGCACCTCAGTCCCATGCCCAGCAGCCCCTCAACCAGCAGCGCTGCAGCAGCCCTGGAGACGTGATGCCAAGAAATGACATGTCCTTGCCAGACTGGCAGGCATTCTTTGACATACCTCAGCTGTCACGAGACCCTGCATTGGGTGAAAGGATGTGCTTCTTCATCTCCAGCACGGCTGCCACGCTGGTGTTTGATGCTGTCAAGATGCAAGGGCCGATCAATATCCAAGCCTTGACCAGCACACTGAGCTGCTTGAGCAGTGTGATGTTCCCAGTCATGCAGTGTGACATTGATCAGCTGTCTGCAGAGGAAGGCGAGGCTTGCTCGATGGCACACGAGCACATGGTCTTGTGTACGTCTCAGATGTACGAGGTTCGTATGTGGAGGAACAAGCAACTGAGCCAGGTGGGGTACTACGCGATGGGTGTACTTTGGTGCTGTCATAGTAGGCTTGACCAAGGCAGTAGGGCCAGCCCCTGTACAACCTAGAAGCATCAGACAATGACATGGCAACATGATACAAGGCCGTAATAGTGTGCTGTTCTAGAAACAGCCCAACACATACCTTGATGCTGCTGCTGCTGCTGCAGGCTGCTACTGGTGATGGTGCCGGCGGTGGTGGTGAGGAAGGATATGGTGAAGATGATGATGAACATGTGTACCAGGGCATGGATGCTGCTGGTGTCACTGGTGATGATGCACATCCTGATCCGGCAGGAGACCTCCTGGGTGATGACACAGGTGCAGCAGCTACCCAACATCCAGAAGAGCAGCAACCAAGTCAACAGCAGCAGCAAGGTCAGGGATTGGCCAGCATGCACGTGCAGCATGATAAGCTTGCACAGCCACCATCTGCACAGGAGAGCAAACGCAAGAGGAAGAGGCGTGACAAGGGCAAGGAGGACCACAAACACGAACAAGGAACAAAAGAAGCACAGCAGACACCTAGAGCTAATAGACCATCTCTAGGTGTGGTGATTCCAGCCAATAAGTTCGGGGTCAGTCAGCCACAGCAGCGAATCAGGTACACGCATAACAATAACAAGCACATCCAACGCGTGTACGAGGAACATTACACAGTCAACAAAAAGCAGAGGCTGATGCAGAACAGCAGGGTGCCAGCTAATCACAAGCGCTGGACGAATTGAGTGTTTCTGTATTGATAGCGTCACCATTTGTGGCATAGCACAGGAGACCCTCACCTTGACCACTCTTCATGTTGAATGTTGAATGTGCTTGTGTGCTTCGAGGCGTCTGTTGTCATGTTCCGCCACATACTTTGCTGGCTTCAGTTGCTGCTGAATTGAGTGCTGCTACATGCATCTGAAGTATGGTACAAAGCATACAAAACTCTGACCAACATGCGTGTGATCAGCAGTACCAAAGCAGCTGCCTGGGTGGTAGCTCCTATACCTGAGTGGACCATAGGTTGAATCTCATGCTCACCATGTAAGAGCTACTGCTTGCTCCGGGACCTCTGATGTGGGGTGCAAGCTCTCAACTGCCATGTACCTCCTTGGCCCAGCTACTGCTCTTGTGCCAAGAAGTGTTGTGGAATGCAGCCTCCATGTTGAGTTAATCTTGAGCAAGTCAGTTTGCTCGTATCTGTGTGGCAGATGTGCTTTTGCAAGGTGCAACATGTGTAACAAGCTCATTGAAGCAGTTGATAGCTCAATGACATTGTGACAATGCTGCTAACAGGTGATAGATGTCTCGTCTTGCCCAACAGAGTAGGACACACAGAGTTGCTGCTAGCCCAGATTGGATTCGAACCAATTCACACAAGTGTCCGGAGCACCAGACAGCATGTGTGACAGCCATGCTGGGCCTGTAGGTGCATCACGTTTGACACTGCGATGTGTGCTGCTGTGCTGTATGGACAGCCATGCGCAATCCCGTTCTGCTTACCTGTGCTTCCATACTAGGCTCTCAAGTCTTGATATGTCCAGCACTGCTTCAACAGGCAAACACTCCTCGAAACGCATACTGCTGGACGCATGCTGCAATATGCATGCTGCAGTGAAAAGGACATAACCTCCAGGGTCGCTGTCAACACCCCTATAGCACACCTGCAGATAATCAGAGTATACAGCAGTGCTGTGAAAGATGGCAGAAGCACATAGGTAACAGTCCAAAAATGCAAAGTAGAGTTGACAGATGATGTGAGCTGCCGTTGCTGCGTCCGTTCGCTATACCAACGCAGTGACAGAGACCAGTGCATCAGAAAGCTACTGAGGCACTCCATTGGTGCTTATTGTGAACACAACAGAGATCAGCTCTACGCATGGCACACTATATGCATCGTAACAAGTCTTCTTGCTCCTCTGAATTGCAAGCAACGATGCTACATCACTCTGTCCTTGCAGGTACAGGTGTCTACCCACCTAAACTTGGTTACTGAAAGCTATACTTTCGAGCTGCACCCGTAGTAGGATCACAGTTCTGCCTCTCGTATGTGACCGCTGCTAATTGCCAGAAGCTGGGCTCGCAGCTCCCCTACAAATGCGCTCTGCTGCCATGCTCAGCTGCTGCAGCCTCAACTGCCGGTATCCGCAGACATATATCTTGCAGGCTTGTCAGTTGGTAAGGAAAGTGAGTACTCTGGCTGGTAACATCGCACTCGATGTATACGAATCGGTGTTTGATAAGAGATTGCCGATGGTGTTCGCACCGCAGAGCAAACGGGGAAACAAAGCGGACCGGTTCGCTGTGCTGATAGCACCATCGGTCTCAAATATCCTGGAGATCATGCTGAAATAAGTTGGTCAGCGCTGCAGAAAAAGCAGGTTATCGTGGGAGTGAGTTCACTGGAAACAGGTACAATACTGTTAGCATAACCGACTGCGCACCCCTGCGTGACATAGCGCAGTGGAACTGGTATCGAAATTGAAGATGAGCCATGATTGTTCTAGTGTCTTTGCCCTGTACGCTTAACCCCTACAGCAGCTGACGGTTCCTGTGTCAGGGACCCTGACACAGATGTTTGAAAAGCTAGCTTGCTAGAACGGGCATCTGTCACTGCTTGGCTTGATTATGACAAGACAGTTGACACTCTCTGCATATAAGCGTTTTCCGATAACAGCTAACGGCCCACATGGTCTGTATGCTTGCACTGCCCGGCAGAGGCTTCAAACGCCGTTGCTAACCCAGATACTGCTCCTTTGTCGATACATTGTAGCACTTTGGAATATCAGCCACATAGAGCTGGTACAGGGTCGGTGTAGAGCATGACTATTGGCTGTTGATTCTAATGACTACCAGTGCAGCAGGGTGGATGCAGCAAATCGGGTTGCCGTAGCACAGGTAGGCTTACTGGAGCTCTGTACAGTGATCATAGGCATCACTGATTGGCACTTGACGGTAAGCACATGCCATTACTGAATAGCCCTGCTTTGAAATACCACACCTGCACATGCAATGGTGTGACCTTACCGCAGTGCGGTGGACATAGTTTAGGAAATCGCACAGTTTACAGTCGAGACTCAATTCATTATCAATGCTGCCATGTTCATCAAGCTGCCTCATAATACAAGTACAGTGTAGTCGAACCATCAGTCGTCCAAATTTACTCCAAGTCATAATCATCAGAACCTGTGGACAACAACATCAGGTCATCACTGCTTTCCAACTCACTGCTACCCTCTTCACTACTAACCAGGTCAATGACAAAATCTTCATCTACCTCATGTGGATCTTCTGGTTCTGAGCCATCACTGCTTATGGACATTGCTGAGTCACCGTCGCTGTCTGTGTCACTAGCATCACCGTCGCTGGATGCCATGTCATCGCTAGCAGCAGCATCCAAGGCCATGTCTCCAACTATATTGTCCTGATCTATGGCAGCTGCATTGTCAGCTGCTTCGTTGTTTTCCAGCTCTGCAGGTGGTGCTTGTAGGGGTCCTGCAGCTATCTCCATGCCAGCAGCTGCAGCTTCCACTAGGGCAGCTGCATCCCCATCAGCAGCAACCAACTGCATATGCCTGGGAGGAGCCAAGTCATTCGGACCCTGACCCATAGCAGCTGCTCTCTGTCCTGCCACTGCTTGTTGCTCCTGTACTGCTACCGCAGCTGGCGCCTCAGCAACAACTCCTGGCTGTGGGATCACTTCAGCCGCATCTGCTGCTGCACCAGCAATGACTCTTGCGTGTGGCAGGTGTGCATCCGCAGCCACTGCGAGATACTGTGGCTCATCTATATCAAAGAGGTCTTCAACCTCTTTCAGCAATGCAACATCTTCGTCATGGGAGCTCGGTGCCATTGAGAGCCCCATGACCTTATGCCGCTTGGGAGGTGGGAGGTGTGCTGCTAACCCAGCAGTGGGGATGATGCCATCAAGGGGCAACATGACCGCTGCATGAGCTGCTGCTGCCTACTGGCATGCCTTGCTGCTGCATCCTGCTTGCAACACCTGTATAATCAGACGGCGTGTTGGCATTTGTCAATCATACTTCTGTACTTCCAGTACAAGTTGCTTGCAAGCTACCAAATTGATCAAGCACAACCTGGTGTGTGTTCAACACATTTGCAAGTACCAGATATGTTTAAACTGTGCCAGCCTCACCATGTAGTGGCTCTGCCAGTTGTGGCTTTGGAAAAGCTAGAGGCGTAGGCATCAGCCGTTGATGATAGGCTATGTTTGGCTTGTTGGTGGTCATGCCTGGCAGTTTACTATTGAGCAGCATCTTCTTTTGCAACTCCTCACTGATCCGGATGCCAACTCGTTGCAGTCTCCGCTGGCTTTTCTCTTTGAGCTCGTTGAGTGTGGCGTCAGAAGTTGGCAGCACCTCTGGTATGATTGCTGAGCCATGTTGCTGGTTTGTTGTACCTGCATTGACACGACACACGATGACTTGACCATCTGGCTGAATGACGTAGCCTTCACAGGCTGCCTGGAGAGATGAACAATCACTAAGTGACTTACTCAGTGATCATGCTACTAGGGTAGTGTGATCACTGATGCAAAGTTATGTTCTTGCCAATGCAATCAGTGACAATTGATGCAGTTGGTACCATTTACAGCTGTCAGTAACAGTAACACTACAATAACATGACAACAGCTAACATAGTGAATGGCGACACCCCCACACTTCCTCCCACCTGATGCTACAAGTTGCTGTGGGATGGTCAGCCTGAAGTTGATAGCATCTGCACGCGCTGCGCCACCTGTGCGTGGCCCAAGAGGCTGCAACTGCTGACCAAGTACGCTCTGCTGCTGATGGGCCAGTTTGCTGGCATCAGCATGCATGACAGCTCCTGGTCGTGACCCCAGCAGCAGCAGCTGCTGAACAGCAGCAGTTTGACACTGTGTTGTTGGGCCGTGCTGCACTAGCTGAGCAAAGGGCTGTGGGAAGGTTGGGCCCTCAGCCTGTTTGTCAGCATCGACAGCTGCAATGCCATTGTGTGCATAGCTGAGCCGCAGTGCTGCTCTAGAAGTGGAGGGCTTGGCTTGGGGTGCTGCACCATGCCTACATTCAGCTTCATCGCCTTCATCTGCACTGTCATCGTTTACGTCACTGCTGCTGTCACTCTCCTCACCACCGCTACAGTCACTGACGTAATCAGCGGAAGTGACCCATGCTTGTGCTGTTGCTGCAACAAGTTCACCATCCCTACCAATGGCAGCAGGAGTTGAGCCAGACACCTGCTGCTGTTCTGATCTAGCCATGTCATAAAGCTGTTGTCTGAAGCTGTGCATCCCATCAACCGCTTCCTGCATCTCACGCTCTGGTCGTCCCCCATCATAGTGTGTCCAGGTTGCCGGGCGATTGTTCATCACCAAAGCTGCTGCCTGCTCAGAGAAGGGGGCAGTCACTTTGTTGTGAGTGCGCCTGATCACGCCAACAAACAAGTGCCTGCAAACAATGAATGTAAC